>MU006580.1:0-258494 GCA_010093795.1 Sporormia fimetaria CBS 119925 | reverse complement strand
CCTTGCTCTCAGTGCTCTCTTCGTGTCTACAGAGCAAGCAGAGCACCTCAAGTATATAGTAGTAGACGATGAGCTCCTACAGCTCATCGTGTTCAACTCAGTCAAGTACCTCAACAGTACACTTGGTTTTCAATACACGATATCCTTTTCAGAAAGTCTACTCTTTACTGTCTTGATGACACCACCTGTGCAAGGAACCCTGACGCTCATTCCCGAGAACCAACCGAGATCCATACACGGTACTTCCATACGCGCTGGACCTTCACACTCCTCTAAGGCGTTGTAGAGTCTTATTTACAGGGCCTAAAAGCCTACATCTAAGAGGTAGAGAGGCGCTAGAGATAATAGGGATAAGGAGAAACAACAGGCTTAGGGGACATTTACTATCTGCAAGAGTGGGGCAAGAAGAGGGGGGGGTTTAACACCTAGATAGCTACTAGAAGGGCATTACGTGCTTGTACATTTACTAGTATATAACTCTATAACTGTTAGTTAACTAATCGTACGTATACAACTAAGTGCCTCCTCCTCCGTTACTTACTAACTGCCCTCCTCTCGGGACGCCGTAACGGGAGATCGAACACCTTGCCCACCCAGCAGCTTATCATTACACACATCCCAATCTCCCATCCTCCTGCACAATGCAGCTCCTTCCGAGACCCAGGTTGACAGCTCCCATTCTCCCTTACTTTGAGCCAACAGGACTGCTACCTATTGCCTCGCACAGCCTCCTGCAGTGCGACTTCCCACGTGTTACAGAAATACCCGTGATCGGGCGGAGCTGAGGTTGAGGCTGATGAGAGGGAAAATCGGTCCGGGATCGGAACTCCAGAGTTTGTTGCTTGGGTTCATCTCATCGCTGAACAGAGCAGCCGAGAGGGCTGGTAGCTCCTGTCTCCTTTTGCCAAGCAAGGGCAGATGTGCAAATGTGCATCACGATCCAACAAGGCAAAGGCAGCAGCTCATCATACACCTCCACTCAATCCCACTCAATCCATCCGTCCACCAGCGCCGAAGCGCATGAAAACGCCCAAGCTGATGCTATAAAAAAGTCTACGACCTACGATAGTCCCAATCCAGTAAGAACAAACGCCATTTAAATGCCCCAAAGAGCCCCCATTCCCTCTCGCAAAGCGCCGGAGAAATGCAATGCCACCAGCTCCATTCCGCTCAACAACCCATCAGCCTTATCCATTTCTGGGCTTCTTAGGCTTCGGTCGCACAGGCGCCAACAACGGATTCGTTGCAGGCCTTCTCGCCGTCCTGATCTTCGGTTTCCTGATCTCGCCCATCCCGTTTCCTATCAACCCTGTTGGTGCTGTTTCGACACCGGGCTTGCCACTTCCCACTACATCTCGCTTTTCCGCCGGCGTCGAGACACCGCTGGTGTTAGTCGCAGGTGTCGCAGACCGCGTGGTCGAGATTTCGGAATCTCTGGCGTTAGGCTCGGTCTTGACTTTGACTTGCCGTTTATCGTTGTATAAGTCATCGTCATCGTCGGCGTCGGAGTCAGATTCCGCTTTCCGTTTCCCAGTAGCAATGGGGAGCGACGTCCTCCTCCCATCCGAGAAACCCGCGCTGTCATTCTCCATCTTCGCTCGTGGCAGCCAATCCTCCTCCCTCACCTTCTCCTGCTTGATCACCGTCTCCATCTTCGGCACCTCATCTACATCCATCATCTCTGTATCTTCGACATACATCTCCTTCGGCGCCGGGAACGCGCTCGAATGCTCCCTCAGCATCCCCATGACATCGCCGTCCGTATAACGCTGTCTACGTCTCGCATCCTCAACGAGCAACTTCCAGAACTCTCCACGTACGAGAGATTGCGAGTTACCCAGGACCCAAAGCGAGGACTTTGCACGCGTCAAGCCGACGTTCATACGTCGGATATCCTGCAAGAAGCCGATACCTCCAGCCGGCGAGGCACGCACGCAGGAGAAGATGATGACTTCGGACTCTCTTCCCTGGAACGCATCCGTGGTATTGAACTCCACGTCTTCGAGGATCTGGTTGCCATATTGCTGCGAGAACCGCTGTTTGAGTTCTCGTAGCTGCGACTTGTAAGGCGTGATAATGCCGATTTTGCCCTTGAAAGTAATGTCGTTGTAGTCGTGTGTGAGACGCTTGTAGAGCTGGAGAGCGACGTTGATTTCGGCGATGTTGATGAGAGAGTGGCCTTTAGGCGCTGCCTGATGTTGGCCCTGGACATCGAAGAAGCGGTAGGGGCCGAGGAGGAGGCTAGAGTGCCAGGGCTGTTTGCGGAGTTTCGCCATGTTGCCCCCGTCCAACAGCTTCCCGTCGTAGAAGGTTTGACTGGGGAACGAACTGATCTCAGGATGCATACGATACTGCGTGTCGAGAAGATGCACATCTTCTGGGTGATTGTTCTGCATGCGGACGAACAAACTCTGCTCGTACTGGAACTTGGCCGCCTGTTTGGAGAACACCGTAGGCGGGAGTTGCTTAGGATCACCGACTAGGATGCACTTTGCGCAGCCGTACTTCATCGGGATAAGGGCGCTCATCTCAACGCACTGCGCAGCTTCGTCCACAATAACCGTTTCGAACTCGATGCTAAGGCCCTGGAACATATCGTGCCCGCTACCGCTCAGCGTGGCACAAATAATGTCCGCTTCGCCCAACACCTGCTCCTGTACCCGTTTGCGAGTAATGTCCGCGTTTCTACTCGCAATCTTCTCGTTGTCTTTGATGTTGTTGATATTGGTGCCTAGCGTCCTCTTTCTTGCCCGCAGTGCGTTCAGATCATCCTGCAGCCTACTGGCCTCAGGCCCTTGCAGGGTGCCCGAGTCCAGCTGCATCTGTAGCATTCGGACCTGCTCGGACACCTGCTTATGCTCATCGAAGACTTTACGGCTGTCGGCTGCATCGTTATTGTTTCCATTGTTAACACCGAGTCGCTTGTTGACGAGCTCTTCCAAAGTCACGTCTTGGACATTGGCATTGATTGCATCGCTGCGTCCCAGGCGGACGATTTTTGTTTTATGATGTTGTCCATTCAGAGTCGTGACGCCCTGCTTGAATCGCATGACCAACTCATCGACGGCAGCGTTACTCGGCGCGCAGACAAGAAGCTTCTTAGAACGGTTGGTCCGCCCCTGAAGGCTCCTTAGTACGGGCGACAAGATGCCACCCACGATCGCCACAATGGTCTTCGTCTTTCCGGAACCGGGAGGACTGGAAAACAGGTCAGCGGAAGAACTCAATGTGATCAAATGTACATACCCTTGAATCAATGTGAACCCATCATTATCGATTGCTGACTTGATAGCCTTGGCTTGAGCCTTGTTCACATTGTAATTACCAATCAGAGGATCAAGGTGACTGTCCTTATAAGTCATGAGTGGCGACGGCTTGGCCAAAATGATCTCATCACAGAGGTCGTAGTATTGCAGACCCAGGAGCGCAGCATACTCGCGTTCCAGAGGAGTAATGGACTGGACCTTGGAGCCATACACCGTCCCCTTTGGCACCAGCGACCTTTGCAACGGCCCAGATGGAAGAACACGGTACGAGATTTCGAGATGCTGCGGCTTGCGCTGCACTCGCGACACGCGGGCCAGGCAGTGCGGGTCTTTCGGTGAGGGCGTCTTCGACTGCGACAAGAGCACAACGTCGCCCTCTGATATACCCAGCTCCTTGTTTTCGGCGTGCGTCAATGTACTGCTGACTTCCTGCCACATGTCCACTGCGGCACGCGTGAGGATGCGGACCTCATATGGCTTGAGCATGTTCTCCTCCCTGTTCTTCACAAAGCCTTGCCAGGCTTCTAGCGTGAGCAGAGGCTCAAACGTACGCTGATAATCATCCGGGGTTCGAAATGTGTCCGGAACAGCGCTGTACATCTCGGGCCTTGCATTGGGCGGAAAGTCCCCATCGTGAAAGTAGTTCCAGCTTAGGATGGCCTTGTGTAGTGGTGACAGATCAGGGGCGAGACGAGCACGCATATCTTTTGCGGAGCGGACAACCCTTCGCTTCTTGACAGGCATCTGTATCTTGATCTCATCGATGATATTCGTCTTCGGGCCAGCTTTCACTTTGCTCTCTTTCTTGATGCCAAACAGCTCCTCGTCAAAGTCGTCTTGATCGTCCTCGGACTCGTCAGATGAGTGCATGAGCCCCTCGCCCTTGGGTGCTTGCTCTTTTCCAAGGACACCCAGGCCCTCCAAGCCAGAGCCCGCCTCGGCCGTGAGTGCAGAGAGAGCCTTATCCTTCTTGATCTTCGCAAGCGCCGCTTCTTTTTCCCTCTTCTGTCTCTCCAGCTCAGCTTGCCTCTTTTTCCTGAAGTCTGCATGGGCAGCAGCCTTGGTTTCATCCTTCTTCGCTTTTGCGGCCCCCTGAGCCTTGAGTCTGGCCTGGAAAGCAGTGTGAGTACGCGTAGCCTCAGCCAAGACATCGGCCCTGCTTTGAGCTTCGGGCTTTTGGTACGTTGTAGTACTACCAGACGACATCCACTGGCTAAGCGAGGCTTGCTTAGCTTGTTTGATCTGATCTTCCTCCTTGACCAGAGGATGCCCAAGATGCGTCTCGAGAGCTTTCTGTAGCTCGGCCTCCTGCTGCGGCGGCAGTTTTGCTTTGACCTGTCCATTAAGAACTCGCTCGATGTACGTGAGGGTGTCAATATCAACTTCAATGGACACCTTGTGAAGCCGGCCAAGGAGCTTGCTGATGAGAGACACTGATCGCGTAGACAAGAACTCGTCGCGCAAGCGGAGCCAACCGACGATATCGGCCATGGTCGACGTCGGGGACAACAAGAGCTCTTTGAGTGGAGTCGATTTTGCCACCTTGGATCCTTCACGCAGTCCTGCAGCCGGATCTTTGTCAGACTCACTCATCCCTTCATTGAGCGCACCAGAGAAGACACTGCACTCGTCGAACAGCTGATCCGCGAACTGCATGGTATCGCGACAAAAGTCCATCATAAGGGTCTTGTCATGGTAACCGAGATTGCTCCAGTCTTCTGTGGTCCGGAATATCATCGTGAGTGTCTCCCACAGACTCTTCCACAGGGTCATAGTAACCTTGGCCTCATCCGGGGTGAGGTCCCTCGACCGCAAGATGCCATCTTGGGCATTGCAGAGGACATCGATGATATCCGAGCACGTTTTGACGAGACTCGGAGCCGGCGAGAATGCTTTCTTACGCATCACTTGGCGGCACGAATCCGCGATGCCTTGTATAGCATATAAGTAGTGGGTTCTGAGGATATACTGGAGCGCATCACGGCGCTCATCCTTGCCGCTGATAACCTGCAAGAGTTCCACAGCGGCATTTCGAGTCTCCTCTGTAGAAGAAAA
The DNA here is from genome assembly GCA_010093795.1 of Sporormia fimetaria CBS 119925. NCBI lineage: Eukaryota > Fungi > Ascomycota > Dothideomycetes > Pleosporales > Sporormiaceae > Sporormia > Sporormia fimetaria. The sequence continues at coordinate 253,173 of MU006580.1, read as the reverse complement.
GAGGGTGGAAATAATCCCACTGGCCGCAGCGGGTTGCTCGAACAGAGCATCCAGTTTGCGTGGGTCAAACTCGCTCAGGCGGTCCATAACATCCGTGATCGACTGCGACAGCAATGTGAACCTGTCATTGAAATGGCGTACTGTAGGAGGAATGCTGGTTGCATTTTTCTTCATAAGCAGAGGCTCCAAGCCGATCAGGTTCCTGCCCGCAATGAGCAGGAAGACAGCCAAGTCAAGGCGGCGAGGATCTATGACCGCAAGGACGGCTTTCCATATCGGTCTAGATGGGGGTGTTTCCGTTGGTGAGGGCTGTTTCGCGGTGATCAATTGTCGTTCAACAGCGAGCGACTGCGACTCCAAGATGAAGGCCTGCTGGATCATAGAAAGCGCTAAGGTGTTCTCTTCGCCGTCGGAATGTTTGAGACTATCCACAATTGTCGAGATATATGTCGAGATAATCTCCAACATACCATTTACGGTCGGTTGGCCGACGAATGTGGAAAGCGATTTACCCTCGTTCATCTTCTTGAAGCAGTAGTCAAGCACCCGAAGACCCTCCTGTCTACAACGCTTTCGAGATACTTCGGGATACTTTGGGGATTGAAAGGTGCTGAGCAGGGCTTGCGAGATGACTTTGCAGGGACTCGTCAAATTCGCCGCTTTGATGGACGAAATCAGGGGCTGGATCCACGTGAAAGCAAGATCGAGGTGCTCGAGCTCCTTCTGCGACCCTTGTCCAGCCCCGACCAAGATCTGGCTGAGCATAGGGGCCCTGAGAATCTGGTCTGCGGCTACTGCGGAATTTGGACTAAGTTTCCCAAGAGCATCCCAAAAATCGGCAGGCGATATCTCTAGCAAAAGGTTGATCGTGTTGATCAGGTCCAAGAACCCCTCCGACTTCAAAGACAGGTGTTGCATAGCGTACTCATAGATGTTGCCCTCCAGACTGCGAATCGAGTGAGTGACGATCTCTTTGTCAGCCTTACTGAGAATCAACCGCATCCCGAACCAGAAGTGAGGAGTGAACTCCAGATCCAAGTACGTGATGTGCACCCTTTCCATAGCATCCAGGATGTAACCACGAACTGCCCAGTCGAACTCGGAGCGCAAAACTGTCCTCTTGAACGTTGACCATGAAGAGATGGCCCAGTCGCGACGACGCTCGTTGTCCGAGAAAAGGAAACGAGTCATGGCTGGTAAGATGGTAGGAAGCTTCAGTTTCTTCTTGCTCTGTACTAGTTCGAACGGTCCGTCAAAGTGACGCCGCAGTAGATCCTCCCTTCGCAGAAGCGCTTCGCAGCTGAGCGCTTCGAACATGGCGTACATGGCCTCGCTTGGGAGGATTCTAACGGTCCTTTGCTTTGGCTCGGCTGCCGACAGTATCGAATGCGCTTCGTCAAGGCCCGCCGTGATCCGCTTTATGCACATGTCATCGATGAGACGTAAAAAATCGGAGACGTTGTCCTCGTCTTCATATTGCCTGTCCTGTCAGCACCTCTTCCCATTTTCGAACTTGGGCTGCATACTGGAGCAATCTCTCCTTCCATTCCGACCTTGACTGGTGAAAGACGCGAACGCAGACATCACACGAGGTCATGAGTGTTTGTAAACGGTCCGTCAACCAGGCCTGGTACTGTTCAGCTTCCTCGCCATCAAACGCCATCACCTGCAGGGCGTCCAGGGTGCACAATTTCCGCTCCTGCGCCTGTTGTATCTTCTCCTCGAGGTCGGCAGGCCTGTCCTCCGGAGAGACACCGGCGAGGTCCTCCTCATAATATGCGTCGCTCTCGTCACCGCTGCGAGGGCAAAAGAGGTGAAGGTCGGAGGGGAGGGCTTGGAGTTCACTGTTGATCCGGTGTTAGTAACATGAATGAGGCGCATTTCAAGGCCGAACATACTGGATTCGATCGATGATATGGGTCATGGTTTACGCTCAAAGTTTCTCCAGAGAGACAACAGCTGCTGGCAGAGTTTGCTCAAGCAGAACTCATCTCATCAACCCGCACGCTTGCCTGCAGTCGCTGGGGGGTCGTATTCTATGTGACAAGGAATCGCAGCAACGGGATGCAATATCAGAAATCCGAGGGGGCAATGCTGAGTCGGCGGGGTTCAAAGAAATGAGGGGGATTGTGGTGAGGGAGGAGAGGGCGCGGTGAAGAGTGTTTAGTTGCTTTGGCTGTGATGCTGCGGGAAAGCACCATGGAACCCTTACCATCAAAGAAGCGGGTCCACGCGACGACAGGGCGCGCTTAAAGGGCCTTGCACGTGCTAGCGCGCCGCTGCACCGCCACATGCCCTCGCCACAGATCTGGATATCTGAAAGTCCTCAAGTAACGGCCCAAGGTCACTGTCTGCTTTGCAACATCAGATGAATCATACACAAAGGCACAGGAACAGAATAGTCACTACAAAAATGATCGCTAAACCAGCAGTGTTGAAAGGCAGCCACCCATCACTCATTATGTACCTAAGATCTATCTTTCACCAGCTCCGGTCACTTACAACACAACCATCGGGACCAAAACTCAGCAATTCGTCAAACCAAGTTCACGACGAATAGATTGCGCACAAGGGGACGACGCCAAAGTGCCAATCCGCCAAACACAACAAACCAAGACGACGTACACGAAAACACACCCGTCGCCCTGAGGCCGGCATCAGTACAATCGAAGCCAAGAAAAAGAAAGGACAAAGAGAGAACTAAGAATGCGGATTCTATGCGCACGTCAAAGGGGAAGCCTGGCTACTCTAACCAACGCCAAGACATGATGATCGATAACCAAAAGAACATACAAGGAAAAAGAAGATTTTGTGCAAGACAAGACTCCTAGGAAGGAAGCTCCCGTAGTGTGAATATGTACAAGTCGTGAAAAACCAATGCCCATACCCATGCGCAACTGGATTGTTGAATTAGGGGGTTTAGGAATGAAGAGAAATCGCCAGCCCCGCCACCTCACCTAGGGGGACTCCGGGGCGGGCTAGCCGGCAGAGGAGGTGCGTCGTCGAAATTGGGCGCCTCTTCACGCGTCACGGTGAACCTACGAACTGCACTGCGTAGTCTGCTCATCGTCTGCGTGCCTTGCGAAGCGCCCGGTGCAGAGCCTTGGCTGTGTCGGCTCTGAGAACTCTCCATCCGGCTAAGCATGGCGGCCGACGTGAAGTCGTTGCTGGCTTCGAAGCTCGGCCTTATGCGATCCATCGAGAACCTAGCACGATCGAACGAAGGCCGGGGCCGGTCTACAGACATCCGAGGGTTCGTTGGCAGCGCTTCGAGCGAACGGCGGAAGGTATAGTCCGTACTGTTGCTACCGTTTTGACTCCTATGATTATGCGTTCCCGCTGTCGGCGCAACTGACGGTGGGTAAATGGGCCGCGTATCGTCGTCGCCAGGTTGGATATCTGCAGCTTTATACTTCGGGTCGGGCGACGAGGTCTCGGTTTGCACCTTTCCAGGCGGCGGCGGGATGAAGCTATCCACATCCTTCAAATAGTCGAATTTGCCCTGCTTGACCTGCTCTCGGATGATGTCGACGTCCAGAGGGAAGTAGATCTTCTGTATGGCCTTGATGGTAAACCTTGGCAACAGGCAGATGATGAGCGCGACCAAGAGAACAGTCCAGAACGTCAAAGAGCCGTAGACTTCGTTTGCCGCATTGTAGAACTGGTAACTTTCGATGCTCACCGTGTAGACACCAGTCCAGAACCAGATCAACAGCGTGCTGATCACCACGACAAGCACCATCAACCAGTCCCATCGGTACGTGTTGAAGAGCACATAGAAGTTGGCAGCACAGACCGCGATGGTTGCGACAAACACGCCCATTCTCTTCAGCTCGTCCAAGCCTAGCCCACTCGGAGTGTTGAAGTTGGCAGGCGCAAAGAGCATGTAGACGGAGAAGAATGAAATGGCCGACTGGTAAACGCCATCTACCATGTAGGCCCTGTCTGGACGTTAGTCACATCCAAGATGCGGTGGTTGGGGAACTGACCAAAACTTGGGCTGCGTCCACTCCAAACGCTCAATGCCACGCCGGTAGAGTTCAGGCACCGCCAACGAGACCATGTCGTCGACGTCTTGATCCAGCACACCCATGAGAATGACAGGGAGGGATGTGAAAGCCAGGTTGAAGAAGATGATGTAGCTGTAATCGAAAATATACTGGCTGTCGAAGTTCGTGTAGATCTGGTACCAAAACAGTGAGAACGTCCAAACGATGTTCTGCAGCTTCAGTTAGCCTGCTTCTCGTCAATCTCCTCCACATGACTTGCCTTGTAGAAGAAGTTCGCAATGGTCTCTGCGAGCCTCCTGTATGACCATCGCCCATGAACAAGTACGAGACGGGTGAGGAAACGGAACTGGCCGATGGCGTAGTCGGAAGACATGACGGCAGCGCGGCCTTCGACGCCAGCAATACCAACGCCGACGTGCGCTTCCTGGATCATGGCAACGTCATTAGCACCGTCACCTATAGCCAGCGTGAGACAATCAAGACCAGTCTTAACCATGTTGACAACGGCAGCCTTTTGCGAAGGGCTGACCCTGCAGCAGAGAACAGCTCGGCACTGCTTGCACAACAGCAAGAACTTCCGCTTCACCGATTCATCCAGTACAAGCTTGAGTGAGTCGCCGTCGATGATGATGGCATGGGTAGGAGCAGGGGGCTCGTGGTTGTTCTGTGCGGCTGCGAGTTCTTCCTCCGACCCGGTCATGTTGAAGATGGCCAGTTTTTCATCAAGCAGTTTCTCCGTTGTTTCCATGCTCTCGTCCTCAATTTTGAACACGATGAGATCCATGTCGTTGTCGAGCAGGTTGCAGGAGAAGCCAATGTTGATGGCAGTCTCAACCTTGTCTCCGGTCAAAACCCAGAGCTTGATACCAGCTTTGCCTAGCAGAGAGATGGCATCGGGTACGCCATCCTGCAGTCTGTCTTCGATCGCGGTTCCTCCAATGAGCCACAACTCGTTTTCTATGCGATCAGAGACCTCTTCGAGCTTCTCCTCACGACCAACGACAGCGTTAGCCGCGACGTCGTAGTCCTGGCTCCATTCCTGATATTCTTCCTCTGTAAGCTCCTTTTGCGCAATGCATAGGGTCCGCAGGCCTTCTCTTGCAAACATCTCGAGGTGCTCGGCTGTGGTTTGGCGCAGTTCTCGTTGCTCTCCGGCAATCAGTCTGGAGTAGATCATGCTGTCGGCGCCTTTGCAGAAAAGCATAATCTTCCCATTTGGCATCCGTATGATGGCACTCATGCGCTTACGAGTCGAGTTGAACTCCAGAGTGTTCAGCACTTGATACTTCCGTTCCTCGCCAAGGATGTTGAGCACAAGGCGATCGTCCTCACGTCCGACGAGCGTGAAGCCTACATCCCTCGCAGTCGCGACGAGAGCAGCCTCATCGGGAGACTGGGCCTTGAACTCAAGTCGTGGCGGGTCGCCAGGCGTCTTCTCAGTGATTACCGTGTGGCAGAGCGCCAACGCCAGCATGAACTGTTCGTTTGCGCTCTTCTGTTCCGGCCCTGATTCGCCGTCGAGGTCGGCGATATAGTCCGGTGCGACAAAGGTAAGATCCTCGTCTCTGAGGTACAGGTTGTTGTGCATTTTTCGGATGCCCTCCAGCATGCGGGCGCGGTCCCGTGCGATCTGCTCACGTGCACGAGCACCCTCTTTCTCGACGTCGATGCCCTGTCGTCGCTGCATACCCGCTTGCGCCTCAGTATATGCCTCGCCGTACGGCACCCCATTGACAGTGCATTTCTTGAACTCCATGACGTTCTGTGTGAGGGTGCCAGTCTTGTCTGAAAAGATGTATTCGATCTGCCCGACGTCGTCGGAGATATTCCACGACTTCGGTGTGCATGGGTAGTCGATCTTTTCATAGTACATCTTGACATCGCTGTAGATGAAGTAGGCCTGCGCGGTTCGGATAATTTCCAGGGTGATGTAGAGAGAAATGGGCACCAAGTTCTGAAACAGGATGATTCCGGCCCAAAAAGCGATCACGCCGTCTGTTGCGGCACTGCCGTTTCCGTAGGATCCAAACTCAAAAAAGGCGTGAGATGTATCCGGCTTCGCCCAGTAGACTCCCAGCACGATGCCAGAGACAAGACACATGCAGAAGAGGACGATGAAGTTGTAGATGACGTTCCAGTTGAGGTCTTTGCTGATCTTGGCACGCTTGCTGGGAGTGATGCCGGAGTTGATCATGATCTTAGTCTCTTCGCCTGTGAAGACCACTATACCCAGAATCCATTCCGTGTTTCGCAGCTGGCTGCCTCGGAGAAGCATGTTATTGATCGAGATAGGCTCAGCCATGTCGTAAGGGGGCTGTTCAGGATCCTTGGCCGAGTACTGTTTCCACCGAATGACTGCGCTGTAAGAGTAGAGGTTGGAATGTGCGCCTTCGCTTTCGATGACAAACTCGGATCGTTCGCAGTGGCGAGCATGCTTCACATCGCGCGTGCAGTGCAGAGCATTGCGGACTTTGAGATTGGTCTCCCCATCAAGGTTCTTAGTCTCAACGTAGCAAGCTCCGTCGTCGGAAGATGTGGAGAGAACAATGATATCGGCCGGGACTTCCTCGTCATTGTATAACCGTACGAAGTCACCGACTTGGACGTTTTTCCAGGCATCTTTTTTGAACCGGGCTTTTCCAGGGGTCGACTTGTACGGGTTCATGACACTGCCGTAGAACTTTGGTGCATGCGGAGTACGCGCGCCAGGCCTCCTAGCCTGGTCGCCCTCTTTCACATGCGTAGAGTCGCCCATTTTAAGAGCATCTGTGGGCGCCGACTGGCCCGGCAGAGGTGATGGGACAGGAGTCATCAGTATGGCGTCTTCGCCTCGGCTTCCATGTTCGGTGTCAAAATAGGCCGAGCGCTGAGACATGACAGACGCCCGCCGCGTATCGATAGACGGTCTGGACGACTCGATGCCCCGGTTGGTGATTTCCTTACCCTTTCCCCCTTTGGCATTCTTCATCCGTCGCCATACCCATATTATGGTCCTTGATGTCGCCTTCTTGAACTGGCGCCACAGCGAGACTTTATCCTCTGCGGTATTGACATTGTTGAACTCGACCAGTCTGTGCACGGGAGCATTGTTCAGTTCGTTATCCAGAACAGTTCTCCTCCAGTCTTCGATGGCATCTTTGACAGCAGTGACGGCGAGAATAACGATGAGGGGAACGGAGTTCAGGGCCGGGTTCGACGCGCCAAAAATGGGGAATATCTGTAGGGCGTCTGTCAGCTTGCCGGACCCACACGGGCTAGCTTAGGGGTATGCATACGCCAAGGATAATGATGAACAGAAAGTACATGTTTGCAATGTTGTGGAACTGAAAGTACAGGTTCTTCGGGATGAAGCTTATGGGCGTGTACTTGGCCGTCCGTATCTTGTTCCGCGCGTAGTGGGTTTTGGGGGCGCCATCCTCGTCTCTCTCGCTATCGGGGAGGGGCATGTTGAAGTAGACACGACGGCCGGGATCCTGTTCTACGCTGTCTGCATCTGAGCCTTCAGGTTCGCCTGTGCTGGCCTCCTTGCCAAACGACTCTCTCTTCTTCTCGCCCGACCCGATTCTCTTGTGCAGGCGGTCTTTCAGCGACGCCCGCTTGTGGTCGGCCTTGGCGCCCGTTGCGCGATGTGTCGCCCATCGTATGCGCTTCACTGGGTTGGTCACCTCGCTCTCCTCCTGGTAGGGCTGGATGGCCATTATCGCGGTGCGGGCCGTTGGGCTGGGGCGCTGCTAGACTGTCGATGGCCGGCCACGGCCGGAGAGCCCTGCGGAGCCTCAGGGTTCGCCAATGCGTAGAGCGCGCAGGCCCCTATGCGGATGGTGAGGGTGGTCGTGGGGATGACGCGGAGGGGACGGGAGGCGGCGAACGTGGTTTCTTCGGGTAATGCGGAGTGGACGACGGCCGGGGTGTGACAGCAGCGAGTGAGCGAGCGACGGGATGGATGGTGGAGCGTGAGGATGGGAGGCGGGCAACACGGCGGGAGCGATTGCGGGCGACGGGTGGTGGTGTCGGTTTGCTGGTGGTCGTGGGATGAATAACGGCGGGCGGGGAGGAAAGTGGCAGTGGCAGTGGCCGAGCTGCTTGCTGGGCTTTTCGGACGAGCCTGCGCGGGCGTGTTTCTGCACGTAACCTAGGAGGCTGACCCAGCGCTGCTTACGGAGGAGCAACCCTCGGCCGGATTCAAAACGTTCCCTTCTCCGGAGATTAACGCTAGCCCGAGTGGGCGCAAGCCCATCAACAGTCGCCGCAACCCGAGCGGTCCACAGATGCGATCGAGAGGCAATACGGTTGTGCGCCGATGCGCGCGTGGCTGTCTCTGCGGGGTTGTCTCTGATGACACGTGAAGTGAAGCGCTTTACGATTATCTCGCCAATATGCAACGTTGAAACCGCGTCATGCTTATAAACCAACACCGCCCGCATGTGCCCCAAGAGATGCCCCTTAGGCGTCGCATACAAGACCCTGTGCAGCTGGGGCTATAACATAGACCCCGTTACTCTGCGGACCCTTCCTACAGCTCTGTGCTGACTGTGATGCTTATGATAAAGCTCGCTCCGCCTCTGTCGTGCTGGCCAACCCGTGGACTGTCCATCTATCGCTATAAATGTCAACGTCAGCTTGAAGTGCCATCCTGTACAGCCTCACCAGCCCGGACCTCGAACTTCAGCACATCATGATTTTGTGCATATTATCATTATTATTATTGCGACAAACTCAAAAGGAGATGAGGACTAGGCGTCGCGGTGGGTCCATGGTACCGGTCTCTTGTGCTGAAACATCCGATGCTCAAACTTAGGGGTCTTTACACCACGACACTCCAGCCACACCTTAGCCACATTTCAGCCACACATTACTTCGCTACATAGTACCGATGAAAGCCTTACAAAAGTAAATTATACATCTTCATTGGTCTATCATGAAACCACACTGGGCCTAATAAGTATAGCACAGCGTTTTTCCCTTAGTATTCAGCAGGTCGCCAAGCGTAGCATCCCCCGCCAACGGCCCCATGTTGACCTTAAAATCCAGCGTCACATTCTCACCACCATATCCGAACGATTTCACAGGGCCGCCGACCTGGTTGAGACGAGTCTTCAGATCCATCTGCTGCCACTTCCAGAAGATGTAGTCCAGGTTGCCGTGATGTAGGTAGAACAGAGGATCTGACACAACGAATTAGAGACGAATCGTTATCAACAACATTGGTCGGGTTGGGGTAGACGTACCGGCAGGGCTATTCTCCACATTTCCCAACTGCCCCAGAACACCACCTACGCCAAAATGTCCGCTGCCGTGCACAGCCGGGACGTCAAAGCTGGGGATGCCCTCCATGTTGAACGCAAAGGTCGTGTAATCGGGTGACTTCATTAGCTCGGCGATCACAGCAGGATCGGCCCAGGAGTTGATGATCCAAGGGATGAAGTCGCGGCGCAGGCACTCCGGACCGGAGGGGTAGTTGGGCGTGAAAGCCTTCTCTGTGAAGGGACCGTCTTGGACGCAGCCACCACCAGTTGCTCCTGGTATGCCGAACGGGTTGTTCTGGGGCGTGTGCTCGACGTAGGCGCCATTGCCACCGAAACCGGTCTTGGGGTCGAAGACGGGCGAGTTGAACCACGCGGTGGACGACGTGTTCTTTGGGTCAGCGTCTAGGGACCAGTCCCAGTAGCTGCGTACACATTTAGCAATCCTCTCCTCGCGCAGCTTGTGTGGGGTATAACGTACGGCTGGGCGCCCTTGTACCCACACTCAGTCCTCAGAGCCTTCTCATATGTGGCAAGGAAGTACCGATGCCAGAGGAGGAAGTGGCCCACAAAGTGGATGTCGGGCGTCTGCACGTTGTGGACGGCATGGTGGTCATCGAAGCGGTTTACGGTATTGTCGTAGCCGGAAATTGCCTTCCTCTTTGACAAGCAGAGAACAGCATCGATATAATTCTTCTTCTCGTGCTTCTTCATCTGTCTCCTGTCACAAAGTCAGTGACCTATCCCAGCAACAGGTCGAGTTTCTTTACCATTCCAGACGCTTCGGCGGGTTCTTGCATGTATTCTGCTTCCCAGCTGCACCGGGTCCAGGCTGAGGCAGAGCAGAGGCCGCAGCGGACAGCAGTAACAGCCCGGATCCGAGTATGCCACAGAGATGCATATTGACTGTGGTAGGACACAACCGATTCGAAACACAATCTCAAAGGCCAAACTCTCAAGAGAAAACTCGTCCACTATATAACTCGCCTGGCGGTGTCGGCGGGACAAGACGGTATCGCGGGAGTCCCACCCCTTGCGGTGGTAGTGCAAGTCGTCTTCATGAATCGCATTTGCTTGACCGGAATCTAGACCAATGTCATGGTGTTTTTTTACGGGTGGCGTGTTCGCGTAGATTTCGGGATCACCCCCCGAATATCTTCGGCGCGCAGGGTCTGCAAGCCAAGTCGTGTATATAGCTTGTGATTGGAGGCCGCAAGCCAGTCGGACATCGATACTGAATATGCCAGACTCTTATCATTAATCGTGCGTCCACAATTGCTTTTGTCATGAACATGTAGTCTCCCGCATGTTCGCGCAGGAGATTGTCGTGTGCGAAGTTCTTGTGCTAAACGGTTTGGTATCCGTAATGAGGAAATGCAGTTGTTGAGCACGCACCCGTCATCTATTTTGAGGCTTACAGGACCCGCAATTGTGGGTCGTCTCCGAAAGCTTGCGAGATTTGGATGATGTGGTCGGCAACGTCTGTTGTCCTGCATGTGCGTGCTGAGAGCTCGGTCGCCTGGAAGTGTGAGGGACGTCTTGCGAGTCGGTACGATTTTGGGGGCCTAGGTAAAACTTGAAATGGATAGGTAGACATCTTTTCTATACCCTCTCGGACTTCGTTTTACAATCGAAGAAGCCCATACCCGTGGGTCCATAGGATCTGGAAGGCCGTCATCTCGGTATTCCAGAAGAGAAAAACAACCTCAAAAGTTTGCTCCAATCATCTCAGACATCGCAGGTTTCCGGAATGACGGGTAGGTGAACTGCGCCTTTACCCGGAGCTAGAGCACAGGGGGGGAACCGCCGACAGGTGTCGAGTGGCTTTGCAGTCTCGCCGAACGTTTACTCCCTTCGCAACAAGCAGAGCAGGTGCTTGGCGGCTCGCCAGTTCCGGTGACAGGGTGGGGCAAGAGCGTTATGTTTTACGTTATAATTGTCTTGACTCTCGGGTAGCGGTGTCTTGAGCGAAGTGTCGTGTCGTGAGTTCGGAAGAGACCCGCTCCAGGGCTATTACTGTGGTATTGGGTATTGGCGTTCTCTAACCTGTCCAGGTTAGGACAACCATAATGACGGACGCCAAACGTTGAAACTCAAGAAGACGTTCCAACTCCGATCAATCGTAGAGTTCTTCTCGTAATGTGAGTTCTTCCACTCGACTCGGGACATGAACATCTGACGTCGGTTTGCCGGTGCTACCTTTGTACTGTAGGGAAACCACAGAGTGACTTTACAGCGAGAAATTGTAATCCTTGATTCAAGAGGAGCATTGTTCAACGTTGGTATGTACCAAACCCAAAAATAAGGAACTTACTAGTAACCTCGTCGACGCTATGCACCCTGTAAGAGGCTGACTGTCTGCAACCTCAAGAGAAATCTAGTCCTGAAGTCCTTCACTGTACACGCGCAGTTAATAGTGCATGCTGATCTCGGAATATGTACTGACATGATCCATGCCTGCCAAGTCTAATCACGTGCTAGCGCGTTCCGGGCCGACGCGACCCTCCAAGCACGGCCGGTGATGGTGGGACATCGCTGCTATCATACTTCACCTTTTGAATCCGCACATATGGGTCCAAAGCGAGACATCAGTGCCTACTTTGTGTTCTCCCGAACCTCTACTCCAAGTACAGATATCTTCTCAGGTATGCATCACCCACCCTCAACGACGGCAGCATAGTGCTAACTTACCTGTGCTGCCCAGGTCGCACGAGCGAGAAACAGCGGTCACGAGAATCTACGGATAGAGAGGGCACAGAGCAAACCAGAGAACCTGGGCCACGTCCGGCGGCCAAGACAACTGCGGGTATCTCCTCGAGCGCCGCACGCACTGGCCAAACATGGAGCCAACAATCCCGATCGTCGAGCGGAGATTGCAAGAGGAGGATTTCGTCAGACGGTCAATCTGAAGTTCCAGATTCAGACTGCGACTCGGAATCTCCCGATGAGGAGGTCAGAAGACCCCCAGTGACACAGCCACGATTTTATCTACCTATCAAGCAAAATCCACTACGCAAACCTCCTACTACTACGACCGGCACGAACGACTCACTGAAATGGCTCGTGGAATCTGCGAAGAAAAGTGCAAAGAAGGAACAGAGAATTGCCGCGCTCAAAGCCGACCTCAATAAGTCAATCGACAATACAGTAAAAGGGGACCTGACGATAGACGAGGAAACGCTGGCAGGCGTGGTTCAAGATGAGGAGGAAGGTGATGATAAGGCCAAGAGGTTGTATCTCGCGATGCAGAGGACCAACGCTCTCGAGTCTGACCCTTCTTTCCACTTCTTCCGCTCAGAACCGGGACCCCTTCTCCATATGCCGTTTCCTGCGCATAGCCTGACGGACTTCCCCGGTCCAGGTATTTCTCAGAACTGTATCAGGCATTGAGAGGAATCTAACACCGGCATTCTAGACCCCTTTGAAATAGATGATGCCTTCCTATCTGGTTACGCGCAACAGTTGTTCTCGCACCAAGGTCTTCCGGAGGAGCTCGCCATTTGGATGACCGTGCAAAGTAAGCTGGCGGTTTAATTGTCCGCAACAGCTCGCTTACAGGAGTAGTCTGCGCCGGTCCAGATCGCGGTCTGTGTCCTCGATATCTTGAACTTCTCCAGGTGGGCGCCGCTCCACAAACGTGTTTTCTGTCTGCTTACGGTAGTCAGTCAAATTTTCAGCGTATGAGGAACATATTGACCCCGAAGGTGCTGAGAAGCATTTTCTCGAGCATAGGCGGGGACACATGGCAGATTAAGGAGGAGATTCGACCCACTCTTGCAGAGCACCAAGGTAGGCTCACTTGGACCTTTCCTGTGAACTTTCGCTAACACTCTAGGTCACGCAAAATCCGTGCCCCGTCAATTGGCTAACATACTACGCTTACTTCGAGCCGCAGCGCCGTGCTGCGACATGGAATTCGATTTCAGACAAGAAGCACTGCTCCTCCTCCTACACATCGTCTTCGACAATACTGTGCGATCAGACGTCGACACCCTTATCTCGGTCCAAGATACCATCGAAGCTCTCATGCACAAACTACGCGAAGACCACAAAGCGATATATGACAACCTTATCGACTCTTTCTGCAAACGCCTCCACCACCCGATCCTCCAACACAAACTCGTCTCCAGCCTCTCAACAAGATCCGGCACGACGCATTCCTTCCGACGCCACCTCGCGCTCGCGTTTCTTCTGTATCCCACTATACCCATGCCCTCTCTAGACAACGACGATGCGAACCCCTACGATATCTCCGATACAATCAATAACCTCCTACGCACATCTCCAATCTTTCAAGTCAACCGCAAGACTTCTCATTCCGCCCTTGCAGCCTCAATATCCCTCCTCGACATCGCCATCGGCCCCGGTCCCATCAAACCACCAGTACCTCCCGCAAAGCTCCCTTCGTCCCCACCACCCACACGAGAAGAAACTCTGGAATACGAACGCGAAGTCCTCAAATACGAACGCGGCATCATCCCATTCAACAAACGCATCGACGCGCTCGTCCAAGATATCAAGGTCAACATCGGCAATAAGATCGTGGAAGCGGGCGCCATTAGCGATTTATCGCGGCTGGAAGCGAAAGATGCGGTAGAGAGATTATGTCATCGGTTGGAGAGTGCGGTTCGAGTCGGGGGGAGGAGGAAACGGGGGTTCTTCTCGGAGAAGGAGGAGGTGGGGAGGGGGGTGAAGAGGATGTTTGGGTGGTTGAAGAGTGGGGAGAAGGGGGGTGAGATTACAGTTGGTGGGAGTTCGGAGGAATGAAAGCAATATGAACTGACTTGACGCCTATGATCTGCGTTCAAATGTCCAGGGAGGTGCGGGGTTTTTGGTATCAATAACTGCTATGCGCACTGCTCACACTTCCGCTTGTCGAAACGTTTCCCCTCGCCACGACTTCTCAGCAATCGCCTTCATCATCGCCATTAAAACGCCTCGGCACGTCCAATCCACCCTCGTAATCAGAACCCCTTCATACCCGCCTTCTCATCGATATGCCTATACCGCTCCTGCTCCATGCGATACTGAATCACCATAGCGATACACAAAACAAGGATGGCATCGATGCCCACCATACCGAACGCGGCCGTGAAAATGATATCCAGATACGCGTTTGCAAAATTGGAAAAAGGGGCTATGCAACCGGGAAGCGAAGCAGCAACGAGCGGGTTCAAGCACGTAGAGTCTTCCACGTAGAGTGGGGAGGTAGAGTTCTGGTAGCCGCAGCAGTTGAACTGCACATATTAGCTCTCGAGATTGCAAAGAAGAAATGGAAGAGGGAAATTCATCGAGAACCCACCTTCCTTTGCAACAAGCTCTGAATCTCCCCCGTCTGCACCCCCCACATATCGCCCAGCTTCCTGCGCGTCTGGAGGGTGGAAATCCACACACTGAGCCCCAGTCCCAGCGTGAACATGGCGCAGAATACAACGAGCCAGCCTTGAGCGCGCAACCAGCCGCGGTTCGTGGGGAGGAAGAAGGCGGGCAGGGAGAGTAGGAAGGTGACGAAGATGAAGATGGCGTTGACGACCCCCGCGGTCAGTGGACATTGGTCGAGGAGCAGGTTGCGGGCGACGTTGTCGAGGTTGGAGCCGCCGCGCATGGTTTGCTCGCTGAGGAGGGAGAAGCCGATGAGGAGGGCGCCGCAGGCGAGGAAGAGGAGGTTGAAGGCTAGGTAGACTAGGGGGAGTTTAGATGGCATGGTGGTAATTTTTGGAGGTACGACTGCGGATTCGAAGGAGATGGTAAAAGTAGATCGAAGAAAGATAAATTGAAGAGGTGCGACTTCAGAATCGAAAGATAGCAATAAAGTGAGTGACTTTTGAAAAGGAAAGAAGTCGACACCAGCAAGCCGTCCAGCGAGCTCGCAGAACGACAGCGAAGAAAGCGGAGAAACGAAAGGAAGTCAAACGCAAAGGAAAGAAAGACGACGAGGACGATGGACAGCACGTAGAAACATGGTGGTCTGGAGCGCCTGAAGCAGAGATTATGAGAGGGCGCGTAAGAGACGGCGATGCGAGACGAGTGGTGCGTCAGCTGTGTAGGAGACGAGCGTCGGCCAATCAGACGACGAGATGTGGAAGTGGTTCGACTCGGGCTGGTACGAGGTACACCAGACGTCGGGCTGCGCAGAAAGTTCAAAGACTGGACGATGTCTTCAACGTTGTGGTACAAAGGCACACCCACCACCCGTATGTCTCTCGATGGGCGCCCGTTTCGCGATGAGATGGGACTCGAACACTCGAACAGCGTCGCACAGTTGCGGTGAGGGCTCGCGGCTAGCCGAAAAAGGCAGGCGGTCAGTGCTAGCGGCACGCTGGCATGTGATTGGGTCCACAAGTCCCACTTTTCTGCGATGCGCTACTGGTGGAACGGCGGGCTAGCGCTGCCGAGGCTGATTGCGACGGGAACCAGAGAGTGGAACCTTGGAACCCGCCGGCCGCCAGGTCAGCCGCGGGAGGCCGATGCTCGATGCGGCAATGTGTGATGGTTGACGTTGGTGAGGGTTTTGCGGTCGTGGGCTGTGACGTTGAAGAGGTGAGGAGGTGGAGACGTGGGAGACGGAGGCAGACGCTGGTGCACAGAACTGAGCAAGATGTCGACGACGGTGCTATGGGGCTCCTGTACGCGTCCCCCGGATAGAGCAGCGGAGTGACGACGCAGCCAGCCGTCCACTGTCACGTCGCCGCCCTTGCAAGCAGTCACGCAGACGAGCGCCGGCTCGTCGTCCCCGGCTGGCGCGCTGCGAGGTCAGAGTCGAGGGAGAGGCGGAAGCCCGCCGCCTCTTGTCTCTCATCATGGTGGGGAGGGAAGCCACAGTCACGGGGAGAGTGTATGGTACATAAGCAGATGTAGAACCTTTTTGGAAGCAGTACATCGACTTCCTCATCGAGCTCTCCGCTGCCCGCCCGTCCAACAGGAAGCCTTGTGTTGTGTGTTACGCACGGCTCCGTGTTCCATCGCCACTGCCATCTCCACCCCCGGCCAAGCAGCCCCCTTTCCTTTTTCACAAGCTGTGACCTGTCCACCCGTCGCTCCTCCCCCCGCGTCCTCCGCTCTTGCCCGCCATCCACGACTCTGCGGAAATCGCAACCGCGACGCCCGGCCAGCACTTCAGGTAAACACCCAGCGACTGCTCTTGCAATTTCCCCATCGTTTCTCTCTCTTCTTCCATCACTCTGCAGGTGCTGTTTCTTCGCTCTGCTTCCCACCGCAGGCTCGGCTCGAATTATTATTATCACACAGACGAGGGTGTTGCATTCCTGGCCCCCAGTTAGTCCCGGCTTGGGCGGCCACCCCCCAGCGCGCAAGCCCCAGCACCCCCCTCCCTGACGCACTGACCACTGCTGGCGCCGGCCCCGGTCTCCCCCCGCCCCTCTTAAACTTGTCTCTTTTCATTCCAAGCGCGCCTGCTTTTCCCCTTTCATCCACCCCGATTACTTTCGGTCTAACCGCTCACTGCAGTACTGCTGCCCGCCCGTAACGCGCTGAGCACACCTGCCAAACACCCATAGGGCCCGACAGCTCTTCCAAACAGGAAATCCCCATACACACCTCCGATTACACCCAAACCCACAAACAGTTAGCCGTCCCCAAATTCCACACCACAGAGCAACCACTCACCCCAAGCAGCTCCCTCGACCATGGCCAACGAAATCGCCGACCACGACCAGAACGCGTCGCCCCAGGTCCACGACGACCCCAATGCCAACGGTGCACAGCTCGCCCAGGGCGACGCCAGCCGTGGCGTGAAGCGTCCGCGCGCCCAGGACGACGACGACAGCGACGAGAAGACCGGCCGTGAGCGACGCAAGATCGAGATCAAGTTCATCTCAGACAAGTCGCGCAGACACATCACCTTCTCGAAGCGCAAGGCAGGCATCATGAAAAAGGTGCGTTCCTGTTTGCATGTTTACAGTCGCGCCCGTGCAGCTTTGCGGCACCGCGCGACCGCCCATCCCGGTCTTAACAGCCCTCGAATCGACCCAGCATGCACCACGCATAAGAAACACGCTCGCTAACGTGCTGCACCAGGCCTACGAGCTCTCTGTCCTCACAGGCACCCAGGTGCTGCTCCTGGTTGTGTCGGAAACCGGTCTCGTCTACACGTTCACTACTCCCAAGCTTCAACCGCTCGTTACGAAGCCCGAGGGCAAGAACCTCATCCAGGTGCGATGCATTGTGCTCTCGTCGCGTCGTCCGTCTCCGCTAACACTACGCAGGCCTGCCTGAACGCTCCGGAGCCTGCGTCCGGCGATGCCAATGGCGTCGAAGGCGACAATCCCGTCGAGTCTCCCGAAGACGCACATGCCCAAGTGCCAACGGGCCAGCCGCGAGGCATGCAGCCCAACAACGGCAGCATGCCGCCTGCCTACATGACGCCCGCCGACGCCGCCCTGCACTACCAGACATATCTGCAACAACAGCAGCACGCAAACCCCTACCCCGGCATGCCGCAGCAGCCTGGCATGCCACGGCATCCGGGCCAGCCGTACCCGCAAGACCAAAAACTTAGTTAGTCGCCTTCAGCACTCGATGGGCCTCTTCGCTCTTCGGCGATGAAGCAGATGCTCCTCGAGTTTAATAATAGGCCCGTCTATCTTCCCGATGGAGAGGATGCAGACGATGGAGAGGATGGAGAGGATGGAGAGTAATCACAACGCGGGCCAGTGGTAGACGGCACAGCAAACAGCGTGCGTATATGTACTTGTTGTTCCCGGTGGAATCTAGTATCGCGGCGCTGTACGGTATGGTTTATACGAGATGGACGGCAATGGGACTGACATGGGTGCATGAGAAAATGGGCGCGAGCCTGGCATTGGGAGGTTCCCGATGGGGCTGCGAGCAAGGTGGATGATGTTCTTTTTGGGTGTTTTATTTGTGCCGTCTCTCTGGGTGCTGCAGAATTCTATTCTTGCTTGGTGTGGCTCTTTTCTCGCATACTTTACCCCCCACTTGTCGGCAGTTTTGATATGACATTTTTGTTCGAGGCGTTCGTTCGTTTGACATGCGGAGTACGGATACCACCAAACCTAATACTCTGAATACTCTCGACATTCAGTGTTCGGTGGTTGGCTGAGTTGGGTGGGTGGCGTGTCATGGCGTTGATGGCAAGGTGTACTTTGAATACCCCGTAATAAGATCACTCGTTCAACTGTTCACAGCACGGTTTATGTCGTATGTTTCGATGAGAGTGACAACCAAAGTACATGTTTCGAATTTATCTCCACCTTCCGGATTCGGAGTCCTTGGTATACCCAAAGCGGTAGACTATCTCGTGGCCTATCGATATGCGATACATCTCGAAGTGGGGATAGAGTTAGATCAGCAAACATTTTTTTTCTGCTAGTAATGCTACAGAGCTAGTGGCGAAAACAGCATAGCATACAAAGTGGAAAGGTAGTGAAATGCCGTTTCGAGTTTATCGATGCCACTGATGCTTTTTCTTTGCTCGCTGCTCAAGCTGACGGGGAGGTCGGCTGCGTGGTGGATAGGAGATACCTATGGTATGCACATGGTGTTGTTTCCCACTCCATTGCTTTCCTGGCCGGATGACGACACCGATGGATGGAGCTTGCATCACCCACCTTTATGTGCGCGCATCATGAGGCTCTGATCGGAGCCCGGTTGTCCCGGATGCGGTTTGGTTGGGTTACTATACCCACGTGTATGTGGGTTTTCTGGGTATATACACGTGGACGAACAATACCTCATCCCGATGAAACCAACCGGATGAGGAGGAGATAGACAGGAGACGAATGGAGGGTCGCCGGTGTGTCAACCGGATGTAGATGAGATATTCACTCCACCGATGACCATTAAGCGAACATTACAATACCCGCATAGATGTGCGTTTCTCCAGGGTCTTGTACACGTGTCTTCACAGTCCTGTGCGCTCGGGTGGGCCAAACTGGAAAAAGAGGGGATGGGCAGGAACGTGAGGGAGTGGACGGCTGTGCCAACCGGATGCAGATGGGATGGACGACCCTGATGATGACATGGACTCCCGGGTTTTCCGAATAGGTTTGGTGGAAGCGGGAGGCTAAGCTGCGCGTCGGTGGCATCGAGGGGGATTCTGGAAGGAGACGGGTAGGTTAGGCTGGATTGGGAGGGATGAGCACGTTTGCGCGGGTACGGTAGTCCGGATGTGGACGGCATGATGGAAGGGTGTGCGCTGGGGTGGCTTTTGGGGGGTGTGGATTAGAGGTTCTGAATTCTGAGGAAGAGGACTGGGAGCTGGGAGACTGGAGTGTATTTAGCGGCGAATGGTAAGCTGGCTTGATTTCACTCCAGTCGAGCTTTCGAAATGTGAGATAGCTGGACGCCGTGTAGATGCCCATGTCCTGGGTCTGTGAGGTCATGGGGATTTTGCAGTGGGTGAGGACCGGGAAAACAAGGCATCATCAGATGCGAATCACCACGACGAGTCAGGATCCAGCCTTGACGAAACGATGGCCGCATATTGCAGTAAGCACTGTCTTCCGGCGAGGGGATACGAAAGCATCCATTCATGGATGCATCGTTTGTGGAGTCGTGGATGTAAGCCATCAAATTGTTGTCAGTGGTGCAGCAGTTCAGGAGGTTACTAACTGTAGCGGTGACTGCAGTAATCCACAGTTGCCGGATGTGGAAGGACCGGTTGAGGGAGTCGGCATCGTGACATCAACCCTCCAGCTCTGGAAGTGGACACGTACACCCCTGCTCTGGACATCGGGAGACAGGAGGAAGTGCAGCATCACCGCCACTTGCGAAATCTGGGGCCGAATAGATGGGAGAAGAGGACATATTGAAGATGGTTATCCCCGTGCTCTGCTCGGAGCTCCAACAAACCTTCAGGATCTCCATCTAGAACACGAGTAAAAACGAACCCTGAAAGCACATCGGGAA
This sequence comes from Sporormia fimetaria CBS 119925, assembly GCA_010093795.1. Lineage (NCBI taxonomy): Eukaryota > Fungi > Ascomycota > Dothideomycetes > Pleosporales > Sporormiaceae > Sporormia > Sporormia fimetaria. Next base: position 233,030 of record MU006580.1, on the reverse strand, counting down.
GCTCGGGCACGAATTAGCTGCACAAGCTCCATCACTCAAGCTTCGCCATTGCCACCTACCCCATCAGTGTCCTCGCGTCCCGAACAGCATCGTATGCCTTTACGCAATACTGAGTCTCCTTCCGAATGTCCCTAACCGATACGTGGGCAGCCCAAGGCTGCCTTGCATTACTAAAGCTAATACAATCACTTGCCATAGGGCACCGAACCTCCCCGCCCATCTGAAGTCCTAGTTTCTGAGACCCATATACCAGTCAGTCCCCGGAAAACCCTATAGGGCATCATGACCCATTGGTGGAAAGATGCCGGATCAATTTCTTCGCTATGAAATTGGCTTGAGTAATCAAGGACACTGTGCTGTCATGAAAATAAAAATTGGAGCAGCGGGACGGTACTGGGGATACGGAGGACTCAGGAGTGGATAGGTACACACAATCGTCAATATCTATTTGCGACCCAAAACTCAGATTTACCAAGTATACCCCGAGCCCCATTCCATCTTGCAGCTTACACTATAAGACAAATCTAAATTTCAACCCCCTATACTGTGCCCGTTTCTACCTCCAATCTGATTCAAGCAGAACGGACTGACTGATACACGGCATCAAGACGCACAGCTATCATAAATTCCTTGCTTGAGTCTCTCATTACGCAGTGATGCGAGTTGCGCGAGGAATTTTCCCTTCTCTTTCCCAGGATCTGAAAACTATGCTTTAAAGACGCCTGCAGTCCACACTTCAGATTGGAGGTGAGTCAAAGCAACTCTGGAGAGACGCGCTTGTCTCCAGCTGTGACACATTTCCTGGGCTGCCGAGCAAGATAAAGACATACCGCAATGGCGTGACTTCCAGACTCCTGATAAATCGACGAGAGGCAGACAGACAACGTGACACCAACCTCCAGACTGACAAAGTACACATTACTAATTATATAGTACACATCCATATCCGCCGGTAACTTCGAGACCTCACTTTTCCCATTTCCCCCTCTCAAACAAAACAAAGCAAAGCAATGCAGTGCAATGCAGCGCAATGCAAATGCAGATGCAGAAAAATCCCTCGTCTCCCACAAAGAAGAAAAGGAGACGGCACACCTCAGTGCCAGGACACGCGACGCCAAAGAAAGAAAGTACAACTTCATATGCACCCTTGAATCCCACCATGACGACTCCAGATATGAACAATCGCTTCGCGTCGCTCATGCAATCCCACTAAAGTCCTAAAAGCGCGCACATATCCTCCCGCACACTCTTATCCTTGACAAGCATGTCCCGCCCGATGAAGACGTCTTCGATGATCTGTGTCACTTTGCGGAAGCTCGAAGCCGCGCCTTTGGTCTGCGTGCAGCGGACGAGGCAGAGGCGCGCACGGCGGCCGCGGTCGAGGATGGCAAAAAGCTCGATAACGAGGGAGACTGGCTTGATCTTCAGATCTGTTCGTTGGAGTCAGTCTTCTGCCAAACGGAAACAAAGAGTACTTTACGCAAAAGGGTCCGGTACGGTATATCGAAGCATAGGACAAAGACATAGCCGACCAAAGTCCATTCACGAAAGAAGAGCGGGGTGTACTCACGATTGTCTTTGTCAACCCTGCAGTTGATGGAGAATGGCGACTCTCGGTCCTGGCACACATCGCGAACTCCAAAGCGCTGCCAGTCGCGGAGGAGGTTGATGATGTCTTGCTGGGCCCTCTTACGGCCCATGCTCAAACATAAAGCCTTGACAGCAGGCCGGATGTTGAGGAAGCGATAGAACCAGTTCAGCTGAATGTCCTGGCCAGGCCCAGACCCAAGCCCTCTGGGAAGGTTAGAGCGGGAGGAACCCGAGGACACGCTGAAGTTTGCTGCGATAGTATTAGTAGTGGAATCAACAACAAGCTGACGACACTCACATCCGAGCTCCAGCGACCCCTTCGCTTTCAGCTCCTTTGGCTTCTTCGTGAACAATCCTAAGAAGCTCTTCCGATCCTTGACAGGTCGCTTCTCACCAGTGGTGACGCAGCTGCGGATGGGGAATTCGCTACTATCACTGCGCACTGTCTGCTTCATGGGAACTGCGGGTCTGGCTGGGCTTAATGACTTGTCGATGCGGTCATCGAGCCCCTGCCACGCATCAGGGATGCGGAGCCTGCTAAGAGAGGACATCTTTTGCACTTCCTGCTTGGGCGGCTCCTGATGCTTTTCATCCCCCTCGCGACGGAACCAGGACGACTTCTTCTTTTTGATCGCGTGCTCTCCATGGGTGAAATTTTCCTCTGGCATAGGGTCGAACGAGGTGCTGTCATTCGGGCGGACAATGAGAGGCACCCCAAGGGTATGCAGGTTATCCTCTTTGCGTGGTGCGGGTTCAGCCCGGGTTACAGCACTTGCAGTGCTCCGCTTCCGGATGTTGAGAGGAGCAATTGGTGACAGGTCGACGACACGGATCGTGGAATGATACTCATTTAAGCCGCCGTGCGTGTTGGGTCGAACGGGATCCGTCACGGCTCTGGTTGTCGCTCCAGACACGTCGTCCTGAAACTCCTGGATCGCGGGCAGGCCAAGAACATGTTCCGGAGACCGGGTAGGCGCAGAGGCAGCTCGCTGACCGGGTCCCACATCAAGAACACTAGGCTCTAGATGTAGAATGCTGTCGAGCTTGTGCAGAATGTCACCAAGCTCTTCATCTCCCCCAGTAATAGCAAGGCGTCGAGCTATATCCTCACGTGTCTCAGCCAGTTTCCTCTGAACAAAGGTCTTAGGGGTCTCGTCAGGGATCGGTGGGAGCGGGCGCTTGCTCCACCTATTCTGAGGCGTGATCAGGCTGCTCCCAGGAGACTCCCGCGTGTTGGAAAAAGACGTGGGTGGGGTGGAATACCGATGGTCCGCAGTGACACTGGAGTCGACAGAGGAGCGGAAGGCCTCCTCCATGACTCTACCCAATTCGGTACTGACTTTGCGAACTTCCTTTTGAATGTACTTTGTCGGGCTCTCGGGCTTCCGCATCTTCATGCGTGCAACCCTGGGACTTGTGGCCGGCATGGCGGCAATGCGGCTGGGCGGAGTTGGCGTTTCCTGGACAGGCCTAGCATTCTCACGAGCAGTTGAAGGCGTCCGCAGATGAGAGAAGCTTACACCTCGTTTTGCGAGGCTGCTGACGGACCTTGACATGACAGGTGGACTGCTAGGCCAGTACGAGCTTGCCAATGACGACCGGGAGGGCCTCCGCCCTGTTCTCTGCGAATAAGGTGTGCTCCGCTTTGACGAAGGGCGAGACATGATAGAGCTCTGGCGCGTAGAGTTGTTTCTAATCGCTCGGACACGCAGTGAGCTTGCAGTGCGCTGCCTGTTCAACGAAGACGCCGTGTTATGATGCCCCAGAGCGGTTGCCGGCCGAGCATAGCGGCTGCCATTCGTCGAGCCGCGGTGGACAGTGACGTTCTGCTTGGGTTTCCCGGAGTTTGGCAGCATGGGACCGCGAGAGGCTCTGAACGGATCATAACTGGCTTCAGATGACGGTGGCCCGTAGAAACTATGCTTGGAGTAGATGTGCTCATCGTTGAGGATCGATAGCGTCGATTTTGTTCGCTTGTGGGAAGGAGGCGGGCGCTTAACATGGTGGTGATCACTGGTGGAATACCCAACGGCATGCATACCAGGCGTATAGTCTTCCAACTGGTCGTTACGATACTTGACCAAAGCAGAGTAGAAGTACTTTTCGTCATTGGGACTGTGACGGTTAGCACGCGCTATGGTTGTACTGTACGCCATAGGTGACTCACCCCCTGCTGAGGAGACGTTTGATGAGAACCTCCTCCTTCTCGCTGTGCCACAAAGTGCGAAGATATCGGAAGACCTCACGGTCAATCGTATCTCTTGTGAGAGGCTGCCAGCCCTCAAGCGTCGGCTTCGGACCAGCCCAATATTCCAGCGAAGACTTTGCGGTGTCGATACCGTGCTCCGTGTTATACTTTTGCATGAAAGGATGGCTCCAAATCCCAGCAATAGTGATGCGTATCCTGGGATCTGGAACGAGGATTCTTCGAATAAGATCTTGCGCCTCGGGAGACAGCGTGTCGGGCATCTGGTAATCGGCGCGAGCGATTGCGCGAAAGAGAGGCTTCATGTCGCTACCATCAGTCTCGCCAAACTGGAAAGGCGGCCTACCCGTAAGCATCATGAACAGAATAACTCCGCAACTCCAAATATCTGCTTTTGCGCCATCATATGACTTGCTCGTGATAACCTCTGGTGCTGCATAATGTGGGCTCCCACAGGGAGTTGTGAGCTTTTGACCTTGCGGCTGCAATGCTGCCATGCCAAAATCTACAAGCTTGATCTGAAATGTCTGCTTGTCCAAGAGGATGTTCTCCGGCTTCAAATCGCGGTGGTGAATATGCAGCCGGTGGCAGTATTCTAGAGCGGCTAGGATCTGGCGAAATAGCCATACAACCTCCGTCTCGCGGAGGTGACCTTGTTCTGCAATGTAATGGAACAGCTCGCCACCCTCGACGTACTCCATGACAAGATAGCTACGAGCTCGTCAGTAATCGCCGACCTGAATCAAGTCGTAGCACTTACATCTCGTTCCGGTTCTCCCAAATGTCGTGCAATCGGACAATGTTGGGATGATCCAGAAGCTTCATGATGCATATTTCTCTTTCCAAGCCGAATGGGATGCTCTTGCCGTCAGACAACAACGATGGATCTGTCTCAGCAAAGGCGGCGAGATTGGCCAGGCTCAACACCATGACCGTCTCCGCCATCGTCTTGGAGATGATCTTGGCTGCCCCAAGCTCTGAGGTGACGCTGTGGCGGACAATGCGCACTCGTGAGCACCCTCCTCGCCCAATGGTCTTGCCCAATTGCCAGGGACCAATATGCGTCTTCCTCTTCCGGCCCGAGTTTGACGCGTTCGTGCTCGCGACGGAGATCTCAGAGTCGCGCTTGGGGTTATGCGGACGGACGGCGTCTTGTACGGCTGACAATCGCTTGTTCTCAGGTAGTGTGCCCGTCGGACTCGGGACGAGATTCTCAACGCCAGGGTGCGGGGACGAGGCTGCACTGCGCACATGCTGGTCTAGTCGGCGACGAGAGACATCCTCGTTAGCCCGGAGTGTAGCATCTCCAAGCACCCTTCGATCGCCGCGTGCATGAGGCGCCGCGTTCATGTTGACAGACGAGCCCACGGCGGGACGTAATCGCAGCAAGCTGGCGGATAACGCCGAGGGTGGGGTCGATGTGATGTTGGCAGATGCTGTAAGCTAAACAGTTGCCATGCACGCACTGTTTTGTATGTCGTATGAGTGTAAACAACGAGTATGACGAGTATGGACTGCAGTCGCAGCGTCGTGTGCGGCCGATAAAAGAGGGACGGCGCTCCAGAGCGGTCAGCCCGGTATCCAAGGAAAGTCTAACAAGCTGGGCAATGCATACCAAAGTGCAGGCGAAGATGTTGGAGAGAAGAGAAAAGAGAGGCGAGCTTCGACAGCGTGGGATGTGTTTTGTGGGTGGGCAGTGGCAACGTGCACGCGCGGATGCGGAAGGCACCGCTGCAGACAAGGCAGGCGCACCCAAAGATATGACGGAAGGAACGACAGCAAAGAAAGAGAAGAAACGAGTGACTGAATGTCTCGGAAAAGCAGAAACGTTGCAGAAGAGAAAGGACGCAGCAGTAGATTTTGGTGTTTTGCAGCAGAGTCCAAGCATGCATATGTATGCTTGGCGGCATGCTGAGATGGAGATGCATCACTGTGTGGAATGGGTTGCCCGGGTCAACAGAAAACAGACCGAGGAGATTGCATCCACAAAGAAACATGGAATTCAAAATACCAAAGACTGAACAATTGAAATTGATGATCAGGAAATGTAGCTGCTTACCTCAACCGACGCAGGTGATGGGTACAGCTTACACACCAACTGGCTTGCATACATCCTACAAGTACCGCCTCTCTCCTAATGCCGCGAACCGATCCGATCACAAACCAGTGCACATGGCGTTCCTTCGCCCTGCCCACGAGGCTCATACCAACCAACCATTCCTATGCTCAGCGGCCACAGCACCAGATACTCGGACCGATCCGGGTTGCCGACCAGGCAAACGGAAACAGCGTTGAGTCCACCGGCATGCTGCTGTGCTCGAGCGAGCATCTGCGTTCGAAATCTCGCATATTTGATCGAAGGACCTGAGGAGGGTGTGCAGAGTCGGAAGACAGCATCTGGTGGCATCGGGGACGTGCACGTACCCGTCCCGCCGGAACAACTTTAACGCAGCCTCGTCCGTTTATGGAAGAGCGCGCATCTCCGCAATCACCCATCACCAAGTTGCAGAACTCAGCAAAGTCCACACTGGGCACCAAAGGCACAGAATCATGGTGACGTCTGAAACGCATTTTTCCCTTCTTCGAAAGCCCAGATACACCCCCCAGCCGAGGGGCCTGATGCACAGCTAGCGCTGACAATCTACAGAATGTGTGTGAACTTCGGCTGCTCTCTCTCTCGCCCAGAAAAAATGTCAGAAGAAGATAGATGAGGAGGCAGTACCAAAAACGACCAATATGAAACCCTTCCCTCCTTTGTAGATCCCTTTGTGTCCTAGCCGAGGACATCTCAACTCGACAGTGAGAGCCTTTTCGATGCCGAAGTCCAGAGATCGCGCCGTCCGCCCCGACACGCGAATCATGCATGGCATAGACCCAAATAAGAAAGAAAGAAACACCCGGTCCCAGAAAGTCCGAACGCAACTAAGAGGTATTCGCTCCCAAAGAAAAAGCAACCCGAACGCCAGTTCAACAATACCAATATGTGGCATAAGTCCCAAGGGATTACAATGTTTCGATATTTGGACACCTAACCCTCGCACAGCGCAACGCACTGTAGGAGACATGACGCCGCAGCCGTATAATGCCAGAAGATAAGGTAATACAGCATGAACGAAGCGAAGAGGTCGAAAGCTGCAGTTGATAGACAATCAGGCCGTCTCCGTCTTGACATCTGCTGTCTCTGTCTTGAGATCTGGGGAGCCGCTCTCGTGTTTTGTGCCTTCTGTCGCGCTGGCCACTTTGCCGCAGCCTTTGACGAGAACGTGGCGCTAAAGGGCCATGTCAGAGCTGGAGGGTGGGGAATTGCTGGAGGGGAGTTCATACCTTGAGCGCGTCTTTGCGCGAGAAGCTCTTATCGCAGTGGCCGCAAGGGAAGGGCTTCACCGCCAAGTGGATGCGTTTGTGTCGCTTGAGATCGTGATTGCGGTTGAAGCTTTGCGGGCACTGATCACACTTGAAAGGCCGATCGTTTGCAGCTTGTGGTGGGCCGTGTCCGAGGTAATGACCCATACTCGCTGCATGTCCGCTGTTGAATCCTTGCATCATGCCCGGATGCACGCCGCCAACGAGCGCCAGTTGGCCGTTGGGGTTGTTCACATTGGAGAACACTGGCGCAGGAGGCAAGTACGACCCGTAGGGACGCTGATAGTGAGGAGATTGGCCGGGTCCCTGGGAAACAACTGGAGACATCCTGTGGTGCGGGCCGCCGCTTAGTGGGCTCTGCTGTGTTGGAGATGGGCCTGTCGAGTAAGGGAAAGAGGGTTGCTGTGGAGTCGTTGCCGTCTGCGATCCGTAGTAAGTCGGGGTGGGCGGTGGCCGGAAAGGCTCCTGGGCATGAGATGGAGACTGTTGCGGGGCTGACGAGGACACAGGAGTATGTGTGTTGATCATGTGGTGAGGGTGCTGGTCAGGGGCCGCCATGGTTGACATATTAGAAGAGCCACCGAGCGGGGTCGTCGATGTCGGAAATGGCGGTAGCTGCTGCGAATTGATTTGATATGGTGGCGGATTCAAGCCTGCGCCAGTCAGCAACCGTTCCTCGATGCTCGGAGAGTCTCGTGCTAAGGCAAGCTTACCTCTTGCGGGCTGGTACTGGTGTTGGGGAGATGCGGTTGGATACCCATATTGCTGCGAGGCCTGGGCTGGCGGTGAGTAGATGTAGCTGCCGTTGTATGGCATCGCTGACGAGTGAGAACTGCTGGTCGAGACTCCGGACGAAGGGCCCATCGGATCACTTGGAAAATTAGGCGGAGTCAGCAAGTTCCCCACGCTAGCTATGGTTGTGGGAGCTTGTGACGACTGTGAAGCGCTGATAGAGTTGTAGGTCGAGTATTTGTTGTGCACAGGCGGCGGTGGAAGCTCAAAACCACCCAATTGGGCGGCGTGTGGTCTCCTCGCCGTGAAGCTCGAAGGGGCACCCATTGGGTCAGACCCAGGATGCATAGAAGCAAGCGGGGCCACTGCAGCAGCCACGATGGCGGTTGTGTCCGGGGTAGACCGCGGTGGTCTACCGAGCCTGGGAAACTGAAGTTGGCGAGGACTTCAGCGGTGTAGTTGCTGGTGGCGAACAGCGGAACTCGGCCCCAAGGTATCCACGTGAGGCAAACGAGCAGTCCCGAACGGAGGAGGCGGCGGTCGTATTGTTCAAGATACGGGACCGAAGTGAGTGGTTCTGGTCGCGGGAGCAGTTGCTGATGATGTATAGGTGACGGAGCAGCACTGAACTTGTAAAGGTCGTTCACTTGCACAAGCGCTCAACTTGTCTGGATGCTCTGAGACGGTGTTTCCCGTTTGGCCAACTGTACTCGGATGCCAAAGACGATTCTGCCGACTGCAGAGCTGCGTTGCAAAGCGATGGCAACAATGGTACCTGGGCCGAGACTAGTGAGCAGTGATACGGGAGGATGCAAGCGCTGCCGGAAATCTTCTGGAAAGTCTCAGTTTTTACGAATCCAGTGGAGCTTGCTCTAGTAGTCGGCCGGCGGGGGCGTACGAGGGAGCAAAAGCAGATGTTCGTGCAACGGCACTCTCTTGCAACAGCGGCAGTGTCCGGTAGAGGCCCGGTTTCCTGGGTTGCGCAGGCGTAGTGCTACTCGGGCGGTGGCACAGGCTGTGAGGATGATGGTTTTCGGTCAAGGCGCCCCAAACTGTGGGCGATGGAGATGCTCGATTTCTTGTCCCACGCGACGGCGGATCTACGGACTATCGAGTGAAAGAGCTGGGCAGGTTGTTGTCAAGGTCCGAGGGTGAGGTCGACAGCATTGGGCGCGGCCACGACTGCCTACTTGGGCAACAGGTACAGCAACTCCTTTGGAATCCACGACGGCGGCGTCGCAAGATGGGGTGTTGGAGACAGGCTGGCGGGTGTGGAGTCTGTGGAGCCGGCGGAGGCGCTGGCCAGGACGGGTCAGGCAAAGGATGAGGCGGTGGGCGTTCAGCACTCGCGGCGATCGGTCCTAGTTAAGCTCGGTTCCTGGACGCCCCAAAAACGACGGCTACTTATGGAGGGCTTTGGATGTGGTGGGCCAAAAGGCTTTGTTGTGGTGGCTCTCTGGCTAGTATATGTACAGCAGGCGTCAGAGCTGGGGGAGTTCGCGTGGCTGCCAGGCTAGGCGCGTGCGGGACTCCCAAGGGCCGCAACCGGGTGATGGGGTTTCGTCCGAGCGTTTGGGGGGATCTGGATGGGCGTGGAGAGGCAGGGCACGAGGGGAGAGAGGCTGACCGGGGGGTGTTCTTGTTCTTGGGGAGGGCTTGGGGGAGCACGCTATTCACTCTTTGCGCAGAGGCACTTTGACGTAAGAGGTCATCACAGACGAGACACGGGAGGGCAGACAGGGTGCTGAATCAATAATGAAGTTTAAACCGGCACACCGTTCAGGTTGGGTCAGAATCGACATGGGACGGGGGGATGGGGGGGCGATGCTTGGACAACAATGCGGTCGCCGGGATGGCTGCGCCGGCGAGCGCCAACGCAAGACCCTGGCTCTGGGCCAGTGCTCCGAGTCGTGCTGGCGCGCGGGACGGGCTTGCTGAAGCACCGTGGACCAGTTGTGGGCTGCGGCGGGCCGACCAGAGTTCAAAGGGAAAGGGACGTGAGCCGCGGTCCATGGTGGAGGTGTGAGCGTGACTCCGGCGAAGTAGCCAAGTCGCCGTCTGGTAGAGAGAAAGGGAGGTTTGATGTTGTGACAGAAAGCAATTCTTTGTGCAGAGCGGGTGTGTTCTCGCGTACCAGGGCGGTGGCGCGACGGCAGGCAGCTCGAGTGGACGGCGGGCTGGCGATGGAGAGTTTCCCAAGGCTGGGGGTTGTTGTTGATGTGGTGGACGTGCATGGAGAAAAGACAGGGGTGGCGTCGGGACGGCGCTGCAGCAGCTGATGGGGCGCGCACGGACCGAGCGCACGGACCGCGGTCTGGACCTGAAGCACAAAGGATGAAAGGCCTCTGCAGCCTTCAAGTGCTCTCAGCCCTCTCCACTCACCACGCCGCGGCATTGCTCCGTCGGACTCCCTTCTCAGCATCCCCCCCCATCAAAGCCGTGCCTCGCCGTTCTTCTGCGCCTATCTGCCAATAAAAGCGAAGAGCAGCATTCATCACGGCCGTACTGTGCAGACTCCCTGAAAGACGTCATGCAGTGCCGCGTCCTCAGCACCCCAGCACGCGGAAAGGATGCACTCTGTCAAGGCGAGCATTCCGCGTCGTGCGAAACGGGACACCCCCCCTGTGTTCGGCGACTGTGAGGCTGCGGCTGCTGGTCCTTTCATCTGGGAGCTGAGGACCCATCATCAAAGAAGTCACTCTCTAACCGAGGAGGACGCGCTGAAATTGAGAGCATACCAGCGGATGCGCGTCAACGGGAGGGGCTGCAGCCCAAGTCGACAAGGGCAGAAGTTGCCGGCCTGGCACGCGATAGGGTCCGGGTTTCCAGTTGATTATTGGTTTTGGGATGCAATATCCTTGGAGTAGGAACTGTAAGACGTGCAGTCAGCGCAGGAATACTTGTTCCAGACTTCATCATGATGAGAGAGGGCCGTCAGATGCTGCCATCCCTCTAAGAATAGCCTGACGGCACGTGTCCCTGGAGTGTGCGGATAAGCACTCGCCCTGTTGGTGTGCATCCCGCAGCCGGACACGGCGTCGCGCTGAGAGCACACAAGGGCAGATCTCCCACGTGGACCTGCCGTCGATGCTGGCCAGCAGCTGGAGGGTTTCGGCCCTTTTGGACGTTTGGGGCGCCCACGACCCGATGCCGGCGCAAAAGCGGACCTGTCGAGCTGCCCCGGCCAGAGTCGAATCACCAGAACCAAGGGCCGCCGAAGGCCGTCGGCAAGCGGGTGCGGTATTATCGAGGGACGGAAAGAAGCAAAACTGCTGATATCCAAAGCTGTAGCAGTTATTGTTGTTCCCGGCGGCCTGGTATCTGCGACAACACAGACGCTGCTGGAGGTCCTTGAAGTCAGGGTGAGCCTGCGACGAGCCACAGACTGGGGGACAGCCATGGCGGGCGATGCTCGATGCGCCTCCCGCTCGCCTGGAGATGGCCTGGGCGAGCGCTTTGCTGCATCCGGGCGACAGACAGCCTGCCAAGCACAGGGCAGCAATCTGCAGATCAGCAGCATCACGGTTTGTTCAACTCTGGTGTCGTGAGAGACGGCAGACAGTGGCGAAGGCTGCTGTCGCGTCGCGGTATGGCGTCCTGCGACGTGGGACGGCCCTGGCAGCGGCGAGGTGCTGGGAATCGTGTGTAGCGTGTGTGTGGACATGTGTACAGTGTGCAGCGCTGTGATCCGAGCTCGCAACGAGGGATTGCTGCAATGGGGTTTCCCAGTGGAGACACAGCGTGCCGCGGGCTGCTCGTTCCTGGTCGCCCATATGTATGTCCCATGCTGTCGTGTTGCTGTGGCAGATTCTCCAATTCGGCGTCGTGTGCCGAGTACGGAGGCAGCTCTGGAGGTGTCCAATAGTGGTGACTTCTTTAAGCGACCCGTCATCCAAAACACTCTAGGAGATCAAGAAGGCTGTGCTGTTAAATGATATGCTGTCGTACCTGCTTCTGTCGACTGCTGCGTACGCGCGCGCATCTTCGAGCTGTGCGGTTCTCCGTCGTCTCTGCCAGAGGGCCAATGTTGGCCATGTGCCTCAATCGCAAAACAGTGCAGACACATCTCGTTTCAATGCCTTGTTCCGGCTCGTATAATGGATGTTCATGTTTGATGAGGAGTCTTCTGGGTCGGAGATCCTTCCAAGGTTCCAAGGTTGCGTGCTGCACGTGCCATGTCCCACCCACAGCTCCTTCCCACCTGGGAAGCCTGGAAAGAGCTCCCCCTTCCCCGCCAAAACTGCAATTTTCTCCACCATCTCCAGCGCTGTCTACCTGCATCCACCTCAGTCAAGCAACACTCTTTCCTGCGACCCTTCGATCTGCAACAGCGCTGCAGTTGTACGCATTCCGCATCTCGGTCGATCTGCCCCAGGCCACAGTTGAGCAGTTCCGCGCCAGGTGGGCTCGTGAGCCCATGTCACGGGATCGCGCCCTTCACCCCTCGTTCTGCTGGCGTGGACCGCTCGAGCCTCCGGGGCCCCACATGATTCGCCCGACCCCTGCTGGCTGCCTCTGCCAGCCCAACTCAATTTCAACACAGACCGGGCCTTGATGCTTGGGAGCAGCCACACCCACCAAACCCAGCACACATCCACGCATCCCCATCAGCCATCCCCTCCATCCCTGCCCGGCGACTCTCTCTGGACGTGTCTGCATCGTGGCCGTCCACCATGGATCCACGCCGAGCCGACCACGCCCGATCCACAAACACGGGCCCGTGACGCACCCACCGCCTCTGCCGCCGCCAGCACTCTGCAGACTGCAACAGGCATCGTCCCCTTCCCCTTCAAGCCCTGGCGCTCGACCACGGCGCCGGCGGCCACGTTGTGAGCCTCCCTCGCCCATGGAGTCGGAAGCCCTAAGGGCACTCTGCTTCCGCCATGAGCATGAACATCACCACGAGCGCAAGCCCCCCAAGCCATTGCCAGCCATGGCCGTTGCTCGCGGCCCTCATGAGCGTCACAGCGGTGCCCATCTGCAATCGCAAATTGCTGCCCTGCATTTCATCGAGCACGGCAGACGGCGGCCTTTCGAGTAATAAGCTGCTGTAAGTCAAATGACAACTCGCACCCCACGACACTGGTGAATCAGAGGCCGAGGGACTTTTTATCTCGGAACCACAGCTGTTCTCTCTGCTGGTGCTTTTCTGCAAGAGGCAACTTCTGCGGCCTAATCGACTGATCCACCGAATCGATAGTCGAGTCTCAATTTTAGCTTCGTCAGGGGCGTGTCGCCAAACCCTGCCCTGCATGTGCTGAAATGCCGCTGTCTTGCAGCAACCTTGCACTTTGGGCGCTTTCCGCTCCGCACCCGTCCCAGCACCCCGCCGATGTCGATCCCAGAATGCTCACGGTTGCTGGCTGGTGAACAGCAACAAGGAAAAGCACTTTCTCGGTCGCCCTCGCTTGAGAAATCATCTTCTTTTGAAATTTCCGCCTCTCTCGAGGAGACGCAGGTCGTGCGCCATCTCAGGCACAAGGGGCTCCCTTACAAATTTCTGGGCAGCATCGCCTCTTTTGAGCAAAAGCAGTCTCGGACAGTTCAGCCCTCCTCATCAGTGAGCTCAACGGAGCCCAGAGCGGCCCAAGATATGGGCCATCGATGTATAGCTGGCTTATCTCTAGTGCCACAGAACCTCGATTCGTTCTTCGGTGTGCAAGAGATCGCGAACACAGCAGGCGTATAGCAAGAGGACTGTTTTGTTTCGTGACAAGCACATGCTTGACCCTCTTTAGGCTAGCATCTACCTCGAAAGTCTATACGGACCTTGGTGTTTGTTCCTACGGACGCTACACAAGAAACGAAGGCTAATAGCTACGAGACGCCGCTCTCCAGAGACAAGGTGGACCTGCAAGGCGACTCGCTTCCGGGAGCCAGGCTACATCGACTACTCCATCGTGATGAACCTCGCTGATCCAAGTGCTGCACCCTTACTACCTGCCCAGTGGGCTGGTCTATAGGAATTCTTCATTTCGGACGGCGGTGTGAATGGCCACTCCTGAGCAAGCGGATCTCACACTCTTCTCCCTGCATCGACAGTGGGGATGTGCAAAGAAACGATTCGTTGCCGCCACCAAGCAAGTGCCTGATGACCAGTTGTCAACAGCCGGGCCAATCTTCGTGTCCGCCATTGCCTTGTGTCTGCATAAAGGTCCGACGTTCTCTCGTCGGAGGAGTGTCGACCAATCACGGAGTCTGGATATCCATCTCATTATGAATATCTTGTGCCCGATATATAACCTCGTACATACTGCATCTGCTGCCGCCTGACCGACCGAGAGTGTGGGCAGAGTCAGATCTGACGCTAGGTACAAAAGGCGTCTCCAAAACATACCCCCCGGAACGTTGTTCGCTTGGCCCTCACGACAGGAAGTGCCTGTAATCAGCAGACCCTTTGCTATGGTTCTATATCGGCTCTGTGTATGTCCCCCGGATCAAGACTCGCTCAGATATGCAACCTAAAAGATGTTGAAAGCTGGCGCAGTCTAGCAGGCACTGGAGGATGGCGGTTGAGGAGCTGTGCTTGAGGAGCACACCTCATAGGCGCCTACGGAATCCGCCATGATTGTCTCAGCCTTGACTGCTGACTGTGTCTATTCACGGCCACAAGTTCTCTCACTCGATCCGGAGCGATCCCTTCTCACAGCGTGCCCGTTTACTACAGTTTGCTGCGCTTGTCAGCATCCGCAAACTTTGCGCAACGACACTGTCCATCTGACCTGAGCCTGGCCCCTGCTTCGCATTCAAGTGCGGGGAGATTGACTGACTCTCCGGGTCTCATTGCTGGACTCCCTTACCTTGACCGCCCGAGGTTATTGGGCGGCGACATGACTCTAGCATCCGAGAAACACGAGTCTTCGACCCTCACCTCAGCACCATGCTCCGCGTAGGACAACAGCGTGTTAGTCGGCCCAATTGACAATACTCGGCACGCAGAGCATCCGCTTCTTCGGCCCCGGGGGTTCAGTCACCATTCAGTCAGCCCTACTGAGCTGGCCCGACCATACGCGGCGCCTCAGAGAGGATACGAATGGGTGGGCGGGAGGAAGGGGGCCTCGCGTTCATTAGCTTTGGTCGCGTTGTGTGTTTCCCTCACTGACAAAGCTGACTTCACTGAACATACATAGATACATTCGCAACCTGTCCATCGGGCAACCCACTTGATCATTGACAGTACAACCAATCGGGGCTTGCCCCCTCTCGGGCCTTGAGTGCTCACCCTTAAGCTCATCGGATCGCTCTTGTACCTATGGTTTCTACGCCCACGAGCTACTACTCCTCCATCCTTTTTCCACTTCTACCCATACCCGTACAGAAAAGCCTCTGTTACTACTCACTTTACTTTCTTAGCTGCCTCGAGAGCACCAGACTGCCTCCATCGAACCTGGGAACGCACCAGCCCAGCCCCAAGCGTCATCTGCTCGTCCCCGCTACCCTCTGCGAAACACAGCCTAATCACCTCTCTTCCTTCGCGTCACACAACTCGCCACGTCCTCCCACCGAGCTTGTTGCACGTTCTGGTGCCGAATAGGGCAGGAGAAAAACGGAGAGATACTTGGGTTCTGCCATGAATGTACGGACCTCGCAAAGGTTGTGTCAACATGACGTTCCAATGTAGACAGGTTGAGTATTGATGGCATTATGCACTGCAGTCGATCTCACTGGTCTCAACGTGCAGAGCTGCGACTGAGCCTCCTGAGCCTTGCAGTGTTGGTAAAGTGGAGGCCAACGTTCGCAAATGAGGCAACTACCTGTCGTCTAAAAGTTGATAGGGCTTCAATGCCTTGTAAGGCCTATCCGGCACCGCATGACATGAATCAAATTACCACCGGGCTGATGGTACGAGACTTCCTAATTCTGGTTCAACACACTCTCCAGAAACCAAAGACAGTGTTTCCAAGAGAGCCTGGGACGACGGAAAGATACTTCAAGGACTTCGTGCTCGGCTCTCGAATCCGAATGCGAGGAGTGCGGAGGCTTCTTGGAAAATGGAGCACTGTTGTCCTCCTTCCTTTTGGCTATGCTGCATTGAAGAACTCCTTTTCCTGTTTTTCCATGTAACTTCACGTCTGTGTCCGCGTTCAGGGGCGCGCTCCGCGAATTGCAATATCCTGTCTCGCACAATGGTCACCGAGGCTATGTATCAAATGGCTTGCTGTTCATTTCTGCCCAGTACTATGCATCTGGTCTTCCCCACGTAAGAGCCAGATCCGTCTTCACACTCCTCCACAACTTGTTGATCTACTTGGATGGTCAAAGATGGCCTGATTGAGACTTGCAAAGAACAAGAACCTCTATCAAAACCCCACGACACTGTGTTCCCTTTAGCGTCTGCATCACCTCTGCTTTCATGACTTCTACTCTTAAGCACCCGGAATCCTTGATCTCAGTACTTCACGTCTGACCAGAGAGGGAGATGACTAATCTCCTCAACCTCGAAGGTTCTCCTCTTCCCAAAAACCAGGTATCCCTTCAGATCTCCGCCTCGCAACCCAGTTCCCCGGGTCCCTACGCAACCCGCCCAACGCAACCCGCCCAAAGCAACACACACAGTGTCCCTCCGAGCCCGTCCCTCCTGCCACATACTTTCGCCTTCTCCAATTCGTATACTCTGCTAGCCCCCGAGAAACCTCGAACCACCTCCGAGAAACCTAACAACCATGTACACACCTCACAGCCTCACATCCCCCAGTCCCAATAATACCCACCACGACGCAACACAAAACTGAGACACCAATCGGCGCATCCGGCCTCTCTCTCGACACGGGCGCATCGTAAGACAATGTGTAACACGCAGAACCGCATTGTCGCAACTGAGGCGCGTACAACGCGATCGACACACCGACGTACAGAATCGGTGGCTTGGTAAGACGCGCGGATGCGGGAAAGGTGGTGCAACGTACGTTGACTCTGGCGGCTGGTGGGACGGAGTGAGGGGGTTGGGTTGGAGGAGAGAGAGTGAGGCGGGGGAGTGTTGTTGTACTATGCAAGATTCCGAATCGAGGATTCGTGGTTTGAGATGCGGGAAGCGGAGGGAAATGTACGTTTATTGACGTGTTTCGGGATACGGTGGGCTGGAGAGAGGGAGTGCGTCCGATTCGAGATGTTTTACTCCTTTGGGACGATGGGGTAACGGGGTTGTACAGGTGCGAGTGGGTAATATATCAGTGTGGATTGTTGGGGAGAGTGTTGGGATGGAGCGTTTGGGTATCGGAGGATGGGGAAGGAAGTCCGGGAAGCAACGTTACAGGATTTGGATTTGGTTCGGGTGTTTTTGGTGCTGTTATGTTGTAGTGCTCGATATAGAGTGAGACTGATATAGTGCTGCTCTGACTCTTTTCAGTTGGTTCAGGACTCAGATCGGAAGGGCTATGGTGCATTTGTGTCCTTCGTACTGCGGTACTGGCTCGAGTACCAGTAGAGACATATTCGTGCCTTTATGTTGCGCCTGGCGGTTGTAGGGTTCAGTTTCGTACCTGCGGGTAAGTGCTTCCGTGGTTTAGCCTTTGAAGCCTCTACGGGATGGACTCGAGGTGTTGGCGATTGAGTACCATGCGTCGTAACATGGAATATATCTTGTTCCTAGTAAGGGCCCATCACAGCTTCAATGATGTAGCTATGGTAGGCTGAGGGTCCCCATCAAAAACCTAGGGTACCCTGGGTCCTGGATGGGATGAAGCGGGCGACCTTTACGCACTGCCGGCACTTCTACTTATGGAAACAAAGTCTGGTTCTGGTTAGATTGGGAAGTTCACTGAATAATTGGAAACATCCCAAAGTCCTTGTATGTTGGTAAGGTCATGAGGATGTTGGGGCTCATGGGGAGATCGATAAATAGCCGTGCCAAGACCTCGGCGTCCGAGCCGATGCATAGAGCGTCATGATCCTCTAAAACTTTCAACATTCACGATCCTCCGTCATGCCCTCTCAGTACTCCCCCATAGCAAGATTAATAGCTTTCCGGTCCGTCAATCAATTATGGCTGCACCGCATACCAGTCGCCCGAGGCGCAACCCGGCATCTCAGCACCTCCCCACCTCGAAACCCCCGCTTCGATGACATAAGAACTTCCCGAATATCATTGAGATATCTCTTTTACTTTCTCTTTACGAGTATAGGTGCCGGTGCAGGATTGACACTTCGAGCCTATGCCACGGCCCGTCTAGACCCCCCAGCTCCCGGGTCTGAAGAGGATGCAATAGCGTTGGAAGCGCTCGAAGATCAGATGGACAACTTAGATGTCGTGAAGCACATGCGCGCACAAGAGAGCCTTGCGGATGCTGCTGTACGGGATTCAAAAGAAGGAAGAGGGGGTTGGACAGAGGTGGATATCCTGGACTATGCCAACATAGGCCGTGCGCGAACCAGACCTCTCACCCAGCAAGCGATGTCTGGCATCCAAGGCCTTGGTGTACAGAGGGCCTTCTTCAACTCGGAAACCAGGGAACTGGTTGCAGTCGTATGGATAGGGCCGCGGCTCACAGGATGGCCTGGTATTGCGCATGGAGGAGCCCTGGCTACGCTCTTCGAAGAGACCATGTCACGCATGATTGCTGGCCCCAATGTCCCTATCGGTAGGTCCGCTGTTGGTGACTGTGTTTCCAGAGCTGAGAAGTTAGATTCTATTCCCATTCCCACCTCCATGAGTGTCACATATGCACGGCCGACGCAGAGCTTCAACATGTACATACTTCGGGCTTCCTTCACCACTCCCGATCTTCCGCAGGACGAACCGCCCACGGAGCCGCTTCCTGGAAAGTTGTGGCTGCCGTCCTGGAAAGACTTCACCAAGTCTTGGACTCCTACGGAACCGCCTGCAGCTCCTCTTGAAATCAGCGGAAGCCTGGAAAGTCTGGACGGGCAAGTCAAGGCCAGAGCCAAAGGCACATGGCCTGCTTCCGCTATCCCTTGAAGTATGCAGCCGAAAGGAAGACGATGCTTTGTTTCACGGATTCTAGACGCAGATCTACCGTACGACGAACTGAGCCGTAATGTGGCACGTCATTTTTACCAGAAGCGTCGTAGTCGTTTTTGGCTACGGGGAATACACTCTCAGATTGTCTTTCTGAAGTCAGAACCCAAGACTCGATCGCCTCCATCATGGTCGTTTCTCCCGACCGCGCCCTAGGCCCGCACAGGAAATCTTCCGCTTGACGCGTTTACGAAAGCGGCACCCCGCATAACGGTATGCGAAAGGTGCCTTACCCCATTTCGAAGGCCACGCGTACAGCGATGTTCGGGAACGTTAACCGTGACACTTGGCGATGGAGCTATGTTGGCCCTGCAGATGTAGTCGAGTCGGCTATTACCTCTTGGCATGTTCCTTCAGCACCTTCACATGTGTACCTTCACCGTCTGCGAAGAGCGGCGATACGGAAGGAGCCAACGAGCGGGGACGCAAGGGCTACGTTACCTTGAGCTGAAGTAATGCAGTCAACATGTGCGCAGACTGCGTCGTTATTACAATCCGACAAGAATCAATCGGCAACTGCATCCCAACCTCCTCTCGGTCGACCGTGATCTTAGCCGCAAGCGCAACCCGTCGTGGTAAAGTACCGTAAGCTGCTTCCCCAGATTGGGGCGTAGCCCCGGTCGAAGTACCCCTCAATACCTACGTACCTCCATCTCTGCGAATTCCCAGCAGCCCTTTCACTCTTGCTCCGCACTTCGTATGCAACATTGATCGTTTCGATGCATACACTTCGTCTGTCGGGGTTTTGAGCCACGTGCGCTATACAACACATTTGCGGACATTCACCCATCACAGCGTTTACCGTCATTTCGAGTACCTCTTCCGGTTTCATGTGCGTTTGTTAGGTTGTTGATTCACCATCGCACATACAGAGCCTCGACCTCTGTTTGGATGTCGACTTGGTAATCGAGTAGCAGGATTTGATACAAAGGTATGTGCAACCACATACTGACAAGTCGCTGCATCATGTACTAAACTTTATAACTGACTACAGCTCTCTCAGTCCTGTGAGAAGGAGTATAAGACTGCGTACTCTTCGACGGGTCATCATGGCCCCGGGCTTCGGCCGCATGGTAGCAATCCTGGTGCTATTGCTCGCGTTTCTCCAGGTCGCCAGGGCAGCAGAAACTGAAGAACAGTATGTCAGAGCCGAGATTAACGGGAAGACCATGCTGGTCAGGGACAATCGACGTCCAGCATTGTATACCCAGGACTTCGGCGATTGCAAGGGTGACAGCAGTATCAATGTTACCCGTTTCGATGCGGCCTACTACAAGGACAACATGACCGTTACCTTCCACCTAGCAGGGGAGAGTGCTATGAAGAACGAGTCCATCATGAGTAAGAAGGGCCCCCAATCTGTACACAGTGTTGAGGCTGACGCAGAAAGTGTACATTGGTGTGTACGCCTACGGCCAAAATCGGTTTGACCTAACATTCGATCCTTGCCATGCGAACATATATAGGTACCTTCCAAGCTTAGAAGAACAGCATCTCCTTACTTATACATTCGCAGTGCGTGTCCCGTTGAGGCCGGCACTCCAATCGAAGCCAACGGCGTCATCCCGGTCAATGCACAAGACGTCGCGGCTATTCCAGACATTGCGCTCAGCATACCCGATTTTGAAGGCGAAGCAATCCTGAGGATTTTCGCCAACTCGACCCAAACGGAGATTGGTTGCTTCTCCGCTGTGATCACCAACGGTGCATCCTTCTCTCAGCCGGCCGCCGTTGGCTCCGCTTTGGGTTTCTTCACTTTCGTTGCCGTCGTGGCCTCCTTCGCTACTGCAATATATGGCAGCACCGTGCCAGATATCCGGAAGCACTACGCGCATTCCATGTCCGTCCAGGTCGTGTTTGCTGTGTGGCATCACATTTTCTTCAGTGGAGCGCTTTCTGTCAATTGGCCGAGCGTGCTCGTCGCTTTCTGGAGCAACTATGCGTGGGCGGCAGGCATGATCTACACCGAGAGCATGCAGAACACAATCAACAACTTCATCGGGTCGAACAAGGGAAACACATCCCAAGTCGGTGCCGCCGGGACCGGCGTCGAGACCCCTGAGCTCGGTGGTGGGTTCGATATTCGCAAGATCTACACTCGAGATGTCCTGGAAGACCAACCCAGCCAGGCTAGCCGTATGCTCGAAAAAGCACTCGCCAGACGAGACCTTGCTGGGAAGGAGGATGGCTACGCCTGGTATGGCGATGCTGTCAAACCGGGTTTACCCTTACCCGGAAACTTCTCTGGTTTCGCCGGGACGCTGAAAGAACAGAAGATACCTGCCTCGAACGCCTTTATGACCGGGTTCATTTGGTTTGTAATACTCCTCGCCGCCGTGGTGTCCGCAATCCTGCTTCTCAAGGTTGTGCTCGAGACATTGAGCAAGAGCAAGATGATACGGGCTGAGCGACTCGCCTTATTCCGGAAGCACTGGCTCAGATATACCCTGTTCGCGGTGTTGAGAACTCTGGTCATCGGCTACTTCATGCTGATCTTTCTCTCGCTGTTTCAATTCGCGTATCTCGCCTCTCCTGCACCGGTGGCTGTGGCCTGCATTGTGTTTCTGATCTTGTTCCTCGGTGTCGGGGGTCTTGCCGCCTATGCGTGTTTCTTTCGCCTTAGGTCTGGGGATTACATTGTCGAAAAGAAGAGGCTTCTGAAAGTGATTCCGTGGTACGGCCTTACAAGGAACCACACCACTCAGCACTTGAACGGCAAGCCGTACGCAGACACCATAGCGTGGCCCTCCATCCACCCGGAATCCTCAATCCACGATGACGAGGAGTACACGAGCAAGTTTGGCTGGCTTGCATCTCGGTTTCGACGGACGAGGTGGTGGTTCTTCGTCGCTTGGCTACTGTACGAATCCATTCGGGCATGCTTTCTCGCGGGCGCGTCAGGGGCGCCAAGGGTGCAGGTGTTTGGTCTTTTGGCCGTCGAGGTAGTTGCCTTCGTCGTACTCATTATTCTACGCCCTTTTGAAGGTCAACGGCTCAACGTCATTGTCGTCTACCTCCTGGGGTTCAGCAAGGTGGCGACGACTGGTTTGTCGGCAGCTTTCGATACGACGTTCAACCTGCCGAGGATCACAACAACAGTGATTGGCGTGGTGATTATTGTGATCCAAGGATTGCTGACCGTGGTCGTGCTGGTCGCTATCGTGTCCGGTGCCATTACAACGTACTTCTCGCTGACGCGTTATCGCGAAACGATCCGACCGTCCAAGTGGAATGGCATGCGCGACAAGTACTACAAGCGCTTGAACACGGCAGTCCTCGATATACCACGTCCCGCGCCTCCACCTCGGCCGCCTCAACCAAAAGATCTCTACTTCAGCATCAACTCAATCAAACGGGTGCCCAAGGTGGAAGACGAAGACGCAGAATTCATGGCCGAGATCAACGGCGAGCTAGCTGACTCCCGTATCACACTACCTCAACAAGACGGCATCGTCGAAACGCGCCCAACGCGCAGCAGAGCAAGCAGCATGCGATCTCAAATGTCGTTCTCGAGTCTCCCGCACAGAGCCCACGTGCACCGCGCTAGCTGGAGCTCGCGAGACTTCAGCGGCGACCAGTTTCGGACGCCAGACCATCGACGACATAGCAGAGGTGGATCGCTCAGTGTCATAAGTGACTCTGTGAATCGTTCCGCCTTCCGCGCGTTTCCAGATACGCAGGGTAGCGTTGCGCGAGGTTCCGAGCCCCAGACTCCACTGTTTGTGGCTATACCACGTCCTATGTCCCCTCCGCGTGCGGACTTCATGACTACGCCTGTCTCAGGCCATACTGGAAGGTCGCCTGTATAGGCGCTGGTCTGGGATGTTTTCCGCGGGAAGACTGGCGATGTGACGTATTTGCTTTGGTACTATGGCGCGGCGCTACCGAGATGACGATTGCGTAACGACTTTGGATACGAATTATGTCTTGCATACGATGCTCATGACCGGGAGGAAGACAACTATACATTTTCCAGAGGACGTTGGATAGGTTCCTGGGCTTCCCTTTGGATTACCAGTTTGCAATTGACAGCAGCGCCATGGGACGGCATGGTTTTCACATGTCTGGTTTCCAGAGACGCCGTTAGCTAGCACAACTAAAGATAGACATTTAGCTGGGCATGATGTCGCAGACGGGGCACGCATGTTGATTAGCGGAATAGTTTCATACTG
Organism: Sporormia fimetaria CBS 119925; assembly: GCA_010093795.1. Classification (NCBI taxonomy): domain Eukaryota; kingdom Fungi; phylum Ascomycota; class Dothideomycetes; order Pleosporales; family Sporormiaceae; genus Sporormia; species Sporormia fimetaria. The sequence continues at coordinate 209,992 of MU006580.1, read as the reverse complement.
TCAAATAGAGTTTGTACAAAGCAAGCAAGATGCTGTTCCAGGCCGTCTTGTGTCGGAACACACGGGGATTTTCCGACTTGGTCTCGTCTCATGTTGCCTTGTTTTCTTGCTGTTGCCCAGGTGGTGTGGCTTTGGCGCACGGCCACATGCCGAACTGTCGGGTTCCTGAACGGCTTAGGCGCTACGTCATCGCTGGCTTATGTCCCTGCCTCCACTCTAAGGAAGATCTCCTTTTGATAGCGGTAGGGAGAGTCGGAAATGATGATATGGTGATAGGATGGCGGTGCATATGAGCGGCGCGCGTCCCCGCTCAGCCGGCTTCAAACGGATAGAGCGTGCCGTTATCGTCAGACTCAGTATCGCAAAGCAGAAGATGGAGATGTGATTCGAACGCTGATTCGAAGACTGCTGAGGCGCACCGCATGGACAGCGAGCAGAACGGACAAATGACGATACGGCGGAAGTTCTTGCTGTGGCGCATGCCGCCGAAATGGAAAAGTACGCGGGAGCTACAGGGGTCTTTCACTCCGGCTGTCCCATTTCGGATGGGCTAGTTGCAGATCACTGCCGCTAAGGAATGAAAGCGCCACAGGGCGCAACGTCACTTCAAAGCCGGCTTTCCCAGACAGCCTCCAGTGTTGTTTGCGGGCTTCGTGACCTGACCAGGCCCGAAAGCACGGGCGCGTCTCAGCTGGACGTTCGTCACTTGGGCGGGCGCGGGCAGTGACGTCACGGGCCGTGGAAGGGCAGGCTGAGCTTATAAGTGGGGAGCGCCGTGTGCTACATTCCTGCCCATAACCCAACTCAACAACAACACCACATTCCATCAAGACCACAGCAACCAACAACTTCACCACCAACCCTTCTTGACCCGACCTCTCCCAAGGTTCGTCTTGCGACCACGTCTTCATCTCACCGCCCGCTGACTTCCCAAGCATCTTCACCACCACCTACCTATCACCAAACTCACACAACCACCGCCAACATGGGTGCCGTAGTATCCTGCGTATGTATCCCCTCTCTGCGTCTATTGCTCGACTCGCTCTAACAACCACCCAGATCAAGTCCATCTTCCGCACCATCGGCAACTGCATCATGGCCATTGTTAACGCCATTGGCGCCGCCTGCCACGCCGTCATCAACGCCATCACCTCTCTCTTCGGCATCATCATCTCGTGCTTGACCTGCGGCCGCGGCGGCGGCAGGCGGAGAGGCATGGGTACGAGGACGACGCGTCGCACCCATCACACTAGTAGAGTCTAGTGTGGCCCTGCTCGTTAGCGCCCGTTAACGCGGCGATGCAGGTTGGCGCCTCAAGCGATATCCCAGAGTCGCATACTACTGAGACGAAACGGCACGATGAATACCCCTGACTGCGACTGCTTTTTGCTTTTCTTCCCTAATGTCTACTACCCCGCTGTACGATATGCCTGCGATGCGATAATGGATGAGGATGGCGGTGGCTGAGGGGGAGTACGGAATGTGATGATGGTGGAGGATGAGGAGAGCATTGCTAGATACCCCTTATTCGGATTGCACAGCCTTCTCCATTACCCTTGACTTGATTTGACGTTTGTCAAGTGAGCTGATCGCTAGCAAAGCGTTCTGTGTAGAATCCGGGCACCAAACGGAACACTTCCGAATTGGGCCAGGTTGAGCCACAACACCAGCCACAGGGCCTGTGCGCCGCCTAAATGCTAGCATAATTTCTGGGGAAACAGTCATACCTCCACACTTTTATATATCTCTCAATTGCTCCGTTCTTCCTTACGTTTCTCACACACAAAATGGCGTCCACAAAGAAGGTAGCTGAAAACATGCTCTGGGGAGGTCGCTTCACACGTAAGTAGCATCATCCTGCCCCAATTGCCCAATTGCGAATCCCAAGCTCACTCGTCATAGAGGGCCTCGATCCCATCATGGAGCAATACAACGCCTCGCTCCCCTACGACCGCATCTTCTACGCCCAAGACATTGCAGGCTCCATTGCATTTGCCCGCGCAAACCACAAGAACGGCATCCTGACTGCCGACGAATTCGCGGCCATCGAGAAGGGCCTCGCACAGGTCAAGGAGGAGTGGGCGAATGGCACCTTTGAGGTCAAAGCCAATGACGAGGACATCCACACTGCCAACGAACGTCGGTTAAGCGAGATTATCGGAAAGGATATTGGTGGAAAGCTGCATACGGGGCGGAGTAGGAATGAGCAGGTTGCGACGGACATGCGCATGTGGTTGAGGGAGGAGTTGAAGAAGTTGGAGGGATATTTGCAGGATCTAATCAAGGTCGCGGTTGCGCGGGCGGACAAGGAGATCCATGTTTTGGTGAGTCCGCATCTTTGTATCCTGTGCGATCTACTGACAGAGAAAGATGCCCGGATACACCCATCTTCAAAAGGCCCAGCCGGTTCGCTGGTCGCACTGGCTTCTTTCGCACGCCACTGCTTTCTCCGCTGAGCTCGAGCGCCTTCGCGAAGTCGCAAAGCGCGTGAACAGGTCCCCGCTCGGTTGCGGCGCGCTCGCAGGAAACCCGTTCAACATCGACCGCGAGGCCATGGCCAAGGAGCTCGGCTTCGAAGGCCTGCTATACAACTCTCTCAACGCTGTCGGCGACCGCGACTTTGTGTTCGAGACGCTGCAGTGGGGATCCAGCTTCATGCTCAAGATTTCCCGGTGGGCTGAAGATCTTATCATCTACTCCAGTCTTGAATTCGGCTTCGTGCGGCTCGCGGACGCATATTCGACGGGCTCGTCGCTCATGCCCCAGAAGAAGAATGCGGACTCACTGGAGCTGATTCGCGGAAAGTCCGGTCGCGCATTCGGCCATATGGCGGGTCTCTACTGTACCATCAAGGGCCTGCCGACGACGTACAACAAGGATCTGCAAGAATCCGTCGAGCCGCTCCTCGACCATGTCAAGACGGTCGGCGACTCAATGCTCATCGCTACGGGCGTCCTGTCCACTCTCACCATCAACGCCGAGAAGATGCGTGCCGCGCTCGCCCCGGAGATGCTGGCTACCGAGTTTGCGGATTACTTGGTCCGCAAGGGCGTGCCCTTCCGCGAGGGCCATCATATCTCTGGCCGCGTTGTTGCGCTTGCGGAGGACAAGGGTGTGCCTATGGATCAGTTGAGTCTCGAGCAGTTGAAGGCTGTGGATAGCAGGTTGGGTGATGATGTGTTGGAGTGTTTGGATTATGAGCGCGCGGTGGAGTTGAAGAGTGCCACCGGCGGGACGAGTAAGAGTGCTGTGAGAGAGCAGATTGAGATTTTGAAGAAGACGCTTTTTTAGATGATGGGTGTTGGGGTTTAAGGATGAGAGTGGTGTAAGAGAGCGGAAAAAGGCGTTTGGGGCTATATAAATGTTGGTTCTTAGTAAAGGTGTGCGATAGAGGTTTAATCAATATTTTCTTGATCTCTTAGCCTGGGACAGGCATCGAGTGAGAAGCGATCAATCCGAACCGCGGTGTCACACACCTCCAGCTATCGGCCTTTACAATCTTAATGAGTTCAACCCCTTTGGGCTGACTAAGCGACGGAGATGCAAGTATCGGCCACTCCAGCAGCACCTTCAGTCACTTACCAAATACGGCCCTAATAGGTAGAGTGTATGTACAATGCGGTACAGTGCAGCTCTTGGAGGAGTCATTACCCTGTGTTGTACACGTTTGCACTTCACCTGCATTGTGTACTCAGAAAGCTGTTGTATTTTGAAACACAACGACTACGAGCACTGTACAATGCCTTTTCACTGGGTCAGTCACTCCCTTATATATTCATCCAATGCGCACTGACATGTTAATCAAGGGTCTGCGGACACAGGGACATTGGAAGACATCAGCAACAGTCTACACCAATTCTTCCTCAAATGGCACTCACTATGGCTCACCAGTCCCCCGCGGACCCACTCTCCCTGAAGCAGAACTACATACTCGTCGAAGAACTCAGCCGTGGTGGCGACGGCGCCGTCCAACTCTTCAAACGCCGCAACTCTTACCTCCGCGGCCCCCGCCAAGTCGCCGTCAAAATCTCCTACTCCAAGTCCGCGCGTCAGATCAAAACTCTCCGCGAAGAAGCACTCTTAATGGTGCAGCTCTCTCAACGCAAGTGCCCTCACCTCCTCGACATCATCGGGTGCGACCCCATGTTGTTTGTAAACGAACCCATGGTATATTTCGAGTACTGCGAATTTGGCGACTTGGAAAGCTACGGTAGACGGCTCATGGCCAAATTCGGACGGATTCCGGAGGAGTCGGTGTGGAAGCTGTTTTCGGATATTGCGCAGGGTCTGCATGTCTTGCATAATGACTTCCAGAAACCACTTATCCATGGCGATCTGAAATCTGGGAACATCCTCGTGAGCCGCGACCCTCGTGACACGGAAAAGTCTGGCCTACCTACACTTCCGATATTCAAGATCGGGGATTTTGGCCGCACGCGTTTCTATCTGGACGATTTTCCGTTTAAATTCAACGGAACACCAGAATTCTCGCCCCCTCTTGAGGAGCAGAAGGTTTGTACGCCCGCCGCCGACATCTGGTGTCTGGGTGCCACAATCCAAGCGTTCGCGCTCCGTATCATGCCTGTCCAGAGCAACAAGGACTTCGTGAAAGACTACCTGTTTCAGACTGGTATTGATCTTCGGACTGCGTCTATGATCAAAGTCAATGAGCTGCTTCTCCGCGAAGAATGGCGACTCAAGATCCCGTGTGTTTACCGACCCTTGAACGCTACGCCTGGCGCGTTAAAGCAGTTCTGGGACTGGCCGGAGGGTATGAAGGCGCCCGAGACACCGTATAGTACTGCGCTGGAGCATTGGTATGCGGGGTGTATGGAGAAGGATACCAAGAAACGGTTCTCGGCGCGGTACTTGAATAATCGGCTTGTGCCGGTTGCGAAGCGGGAGATTCGGAAGTTGATGGCGTTGCGGGAGGTGGAACCGTTGCAGAAGATTGTTGTCGCTGCAAATGGGAAAGCTGGTGAGGCAAAGTCGCGAAATTCTCCGGCTTACTATCGTTGTCGCATGGAAGATCGTAGGAAACAGTATCAGGCTTGTCAACTTCTCCCCGAGCCTGAAAAGCACGCTTCCTCTATAGTATCAGAGTACCAGGCTTGCGGCCGTCGACCTCGTTTGGATACACCACTGCCGGGGTACAATGCATATCAACCCCCGCCTTCGTACCAGGAGCCACCAAAGGCGTCCCCAGGCAAGCAAATCTACCATCGCCCTATCCGGCTTTACGGAAACGGGCAAGCAGACTCTTCGCCTCTTCCAATTCCGACCCCCTCGCCCACAACCTCGCAGGATCCGATTATCATCAGCCTATCTTCACAGGTTGAGTCCTCACAGTTTGACCCCTCGCCTCCCGTCCTAGCTTCAGCGTTCAATGAGAAACAACTTCTCGTTCGCAATCACTCTCCGCTGCAGGGAAACAAAGAAGGAGATGGGATAATGATTTCGTTGTCGGTGGAAGACGCGCGTCATGCCATCATGAACGAGGAGATGTATGAGAAGGATGCAGTGGAGATAGATGCTTCGGGGGCGCCTTGGTGGAAGGTGGAAGGACTGGGGTGGGCTGGGCGTAGGCAGCGTGTGAAGGTATGAATTCGAAGCTTGCGTACGGGTTACTGCATGTTAGGGGGTCTTTTAATCAGTTGTCTCTTAATGATGATATTAAACGTTTTTTTTAACATATGAAGAACTAGATTGGAGTCGAGTGATTGTGATAGCGACTGGAGAGACATTTGAGTTTAATTTTGTACAGCTGACGGCGGCCGGTTGAGGACTGACATTTTGGACCGCTTGATTGCTCCTGCTTCTGCTCAAGGCATCATCTCGGTTTAGCGCCGTTGCCACGAGAGAACGTTTCAAGGCATCTTCAAGAGGATCTCATTTGGATGACCCTCGCGAATTTTCTACACCCTGTACCAACCTGGATATCCACAACATGTCCGTATAGCCACACATGCACGCCAAGTCTCCATCATCCCAACAGCCAATCCCCTCGCAGCTCTATCCGCCCACGCTGCATGCTTCAGCGCGTCTGAATCCCCACCTGAACCTCACTCAGCCTTGCGCACCTTGATCCGGTGAAGATACATAGGATATCATGTACGCTCACGGTTCCATATTTGCTGTGTTCTTGCAGCTACAGTCCTTCTCGGTCAAGTGCTATGAACTCCGATCCCTACGATGAATGGTATACAAGCCACCTGGCACCCCAAGACCTCCCGGGGAGTAGTCCAGAAAGATGGGATTTCTTTGCTATAAGTCACGATGTTGGGTCGCGCGGTCGCGTGCAGCAGAAGAGAATCGACGTACATGAAATTGAACCGTGGCTTAGTTCACGGGTACGTAGTACTGTTGAAGTAGGGCATCAAGGAAAAGTAGTAACGCATTTTTAGCCGTCATGCAACTCTCCAGGGGTTGACATCTTGTAAGTACGCGCAAAGATATTGCCTCCATATACCCTATTGACCCGTACCAGACTGGCTCGTCACAGGAACTGCAATATTAGAAACATGCCCAAGCCCTGTACACCGTTTCCAGCCCCGGAGTTCCAACGAATTGCGAGATTGCTGTCGCTGAGTCCGCAGTTGTTCCATTTACGGGGTGCGGCTACACATACCGGCGTCTATACCTACCAGACGTATAAGAACGCGGATGGTTTCATAACGGGGAGTTGTAAGTCCACTAACAGTCTACAGTCTTTACACAATTAACGCCAATCACAGCCACCGTGATCCGTATGGGCTTTGCATCCTCGAAAGCCTGCGGCACAGTATGGCAAATCGCACTTTCCTGGAACGCAACCACGGGGCGCAGCACAGGTTTAATCGAAGGACTTTCCCCCAACCGCGCAGAAGAGTTACTCGAGCTACTAAACCTGAACTCGCAAAACCTAGACCACCCGCTAGTACTCCCGGAAATCCTCCTACACATGCTAACGGCCCACCTCAACGAGCGCTCCCGAGTCCCCTTGGAAGAAGAGTTCTACGCCCTCGAATCACTGACAGGACTCACAAGCGCTCCGTCGCCTATAAACACAGAGTGGTATCTAGGCTTCGACGACTTCAAAAGTATTACCGGAACCGCCTATAAAACTCTCACCAGGATGGTGTTTCTGACACGCCGGTTTCGGATGCTGGTTAGTTTTGCGCAAAGACTGCAGTATCTGCTTGCAGAGCTCAAGGGTGAGAGGTTTGAAAATGAGCATCTAGTGCCGATGTTGGAACGCACGTATCACCAGTGGAACCAACGACTGCTGAACCGTGTCGCGGTTCTCGAGGCGTATGAACACCAGACCGAGTGCGTGCAAAAACGTATTGCGAATCTCAATATCCGAGTGCGTCCCCCCCCCCCCCCCCCCCCCCCCCCCCCCCCCCCCTCTCCCTCTTCCCACACAACAAACAACAAATCTCCTAACACCAACAAGCTCGAAACCGTCCTCTCGCAAATGAACACGCAGAAGCAGTCGCAAATCGCAACCATCAATCTCTCCATCGCACAAGCGGTACGGAGCGACAGTATACCCGTGCGAACGATTGCGTATGTCACGCTTGTTCTGTTGCCTGGAGCGATCGTGTCGTCGATATTTGGGATGAATTTCTTTCAGTTTGATGAAGGGAGTGGGACGGTGCTTGTTGCGAGGACGTTTTGGTGGTATTGGGCGGTTACGATTCCGGTGACGTTGGGGGTTGTGGGATTGTGGAATGTTTGGAATTTTAGGGAGAAGAGGAGGGGGTTGGGGAAAGAGATGTAGATTAAGGGTGCTGGGTAACGAGGGGGGTTGATGCATGGAAGAACGTCATCTACCATCCACTGACTTGGCTCCTCTTTTCTTTTTTGTGCAAGTAGCATCTTGCCCTCCGTTCTGTCATAAACACCCTGCGGACCGGTGAGGAGTGAGGTAGGTAGAGGAGACAAGCAAAGTGGACGAGGAAGCAGATAATTTATACCCTCCAGCAAAAGCCACAGAGACTAGCATTTCGAGCTTCTGAGAATATGCATTCGAATCTTAGTTGACACGCGAGTATGCCTTCGTCTCAATCAGCTGGACCCTGCCAGCATTGGTAATAAAAAACACGATAATTCGCCCTGATGCCAGTTGAACAATACAACTAGCGAAAAAAAACCCAAACCCAAATCCTCACACCCACAACCCCCCCAGCAACCCCCGACCAACCATCCCCAACACCACAACCCCAACCCACCCCATCCTTCCGCCCCTTCTCATACTCCCACCCCCAACCTGCACCCCTCTCACCACCACCTCCCCACCCTCCCCCCAACACGCCCACTTCCTCCCCTCCCCATCCATGACATCCAGATTTTCAGGCCTTTCCAGACAAGCGTATACGTCGTGGAGTTTTGCGGGGTCGGGAGTGCAGTATTGATAGCAATTTTGCTGTTCGGCTGAGGAGGCGGATGAGGAGCCGTAGGAGATTATGGCGTTGATGTGGCCGTTACAGCATGTGTCGAGGATTGTGGAGTTTGAGCCGCCGAGGGGGACGGCGCAGGCGGGGTGGGGGGTTGGGGGAGGTGGGAGAGGGGTTGTGGTGGGGCAGAGGGGGGTCATCTGGGTTGAGTGGTGGGTGATGGGTGGAGTGGCGGGTGTGGTGGTGTTGTAATTGGGGAAGTGTTGGGAATGTCCGTGTCGTGTGTCTTGGGGAGAAGGAGTGATGTGATAGATAGAGGGGTGAAGTCGAGAACCAAATTAATGACGTTTTTGTAGTTTTGGTTTTTAGGATTCGTAGGGTTCGTACTTTTTCGAATGAGATGAATGACGTTTCTGTAAATGTAGAGAAGAGAATGAAAGAGAATGTATATGTATTCCAAACGTGGACCCCGATATGGACTCGAGCGAAGCTGCGAACGTGGGGAAAACCATAAGCTCAAGTAAACCAACAATGTAAATACCTACCTTCCATCCTACATCCCAGCAATAAAACACCGCACATCTGATCCGAAACCGTAGAAATTCTATCTTTACACAGGTCGCATATCCGGCCACCCAGATAAGCGCCTGCGTCACCAAGCCTCGACTCGGAATTCCTCTGGAAAACGTCTACGCACAGACTCCATTGGATCGCGCTTCCCGGCTTATCCGCGCCAGGGGTGTGTACCGGTACCCGGAACATGTGTGGTGTTTTTGAAACGGGATGTGTTCGTCCCGAGACGCGGGTAGTTAGGTGTCAGTGGGTGAGGCTGAGACGGGGGTTTGAGCTGGGATGATGAGGTGAGATGATGGGAAATGGGGCCGTCCGTAGATGGCGGAGAAGATGCTTTTGCTTATCATTGGGAGATTTATTGATGATTGGTGGCGGTCTATTTGGTTCCTGTGGGTGATTTCGCAGAGGCGACTAAATAACATAGAGTTTTTGCTATTCGACCCTTCTTGACTGCCCAGTAAAAAGCTTCCTTGAGAATCGCAAAGAAAGGTACTCGGCCACCTTCATGTCCGTCTCCCGTGTTTCAGTGCAAGCGCTTGCGAAGAGCAGAGCCCGCACACAACATCAGTATGCTGTTTTTGGCTCGTGGAGTGCAACGTTTGCTGCCACAAAAGCGGTGTAAACCGTAAACCTGGAACTCCCTGTTCCCCAGCTTTCATGCAACTATCTGTCAAACGCCATCGCGATGCCAGTGATGTTTACCTGATTGATGAAAGTGCCTGATGCTATGCCTTCAACATGCCTTCTACCAAACGACGCGACCGTCTCTTCGCCCTCCCCTTCCCCTATGAACGGCTGATAGAACCGGAAGCTTGACGACCCTGTCCCGCTGCGACCTAAACATCGATCTCAACCGATACTAGTTCAACCGGACCCTCTTGCCAGCAGGCTCTTCCGCTTTCTTCTCGCCCTTTGATGCCGCCCAGGTGGGCGATTCCTCCGCTGATTGCGAGCCGTCCTGTGCATCCTCTCGCGTGCTCGCTGCGGAAGTCGAGTCATGGTGACGGTGTACTGACCTGGGATGCTTGAGCTGCCAGGGCGCCTCAATGGAGAACGAGAAGACCTCGCGATTCGGCCTATGCTCAGCCACCTTCGCAACTCGATCACTTAGATCCTTATCAGACGAGTTGGCCTTACTCTCGTCTTCAGACCCGCTATCAGTCCGGATATGCTTTCCAAGGGCCTTCTTCATCCGCGCCTCGCGCTCCAGACTTTTCTTTTCGGAAAGCGAGAAGAAGCTGGATTGTTGAGACGTCGAGTTTTTGACGGTCGCGGTTTCGTCTTTACCAGTGGCGGCTGCTTCGTCTTCCTCCTCGACGGCCTCCGTGAACCGCCACATCAGACCGAGTTCTCCACGGACGAGGGCCGTGCCCCACAGTGCGATGAGAACGCCCGGGACAAGATACAGAAGAGCGGGTTGGGCGTGGTGCCAGACTTGCATCACACCTAGTGTTGCCAGCATACCCGCTACATAGCCAACTAATGCAGCTCTGAAGTACGTCTTGGGAAATGTGAATGGCCTTTCGAGGCCTTCCCCATGAACGGGAAACAGTGGACGGCCGAAGAGTGAGTGGGTCCAGAAGTGATCACTCCAGCGGCCGGATAGCGAGAAGTAGGTGGGCTTCTCGATAACGGCTGTGTCACTACCGTCGGTAGCTGGTTTTCGCTTCTGCCTGCGCAGATAGAAGAGGTACAGGTCAAACCGGAGCGCAAGTCCGATCATGATGCCGGGAAGCACAACGTCTCCAAGTCCAAGCATGGCCAGGGAAGATGCTTTTGAATCGACAGGCGATGGCCGAGGAAAAACGAGCTTGATGGGTACATCGAGGGTCTTCGCAACGGTGACCATCATAGGGCTAGTCTATCTTAGCAAGCATAGATGACGACCGGAGAGAAAACCTACGTGAAGAAGACCATATATATGTCGTAGAAGAAGAGTCCCATCAGGATTAGACTGCCCGTTGCGAAAGTGGTAGGAGACATGAGCTGAAGAGCGCCGTACGAGAAACCAAACCCCATAAGATTGGTGAGGTACCAAGGCTTGTCGACGAAATTGAAGTAAGCCACAGCAGAGAGCGAGAAGAGGGATCCGAAAATACCATGGGGCCCGATGAGAGCTTTGCCTGCAACTACACGATGAAGATACATCCGGACGGTCCACTTGTTTCTGGGCATCGCGCGATCCGACCAGAGCAGCTCCCTCAGACTGTCAGGAAGGGGGATGCGTGCTAAGAATCCCGGAAGCGGTGAACTGATTGGCTTGGGCTCGTCCTTGCCGTTTCCATGCTTGCCGGAGACGGGGGTCGCCTGCTTTTCCATGCCATTGACATGATAGAGTGCACCATTGAGAGCGTAACGGCGAGGGAAGATGATAGAATGTCCAAAATTTAAGGCGTCTGTGACGAGTCTTGCAACCGAAAAGACGCCGAAGACTGCGAAATAGGCATTCAGACACTTGTTCAGTAAGGTCGGGTCGTCGAGCCAACGGATCAGGAAGTAGAGGCCAGTGAGGGTTAGCCCTGCCATGAGGGGAAAGACAATTGCGTCTGTTGGCGACATCCCTTCCATTTTACTTGTCTCCTCGTCCTCGTCCTCATCATCCCTGTAATCTTGGTCCTTGTGGCGCGTAGAGGACTTCTTTGGCTTGGCAGCAGAGGATGGTCTCGATAAGGATGCATGAGCTCCGGCATAGATGGGGAGAAGGGCTGAGATGAGCAGGTGTATATAGGTAGGTACCATGGGTTGCATCAGTGTGAATTCGTACGCCATTCGTCCTGCGATGCGGGCAAGCAAGCCCGGTTCGAGATCTGCCATGTCGGCGAGCGAATGAGGGCGATGGAAGGACAACGATAGGTGTCACACTCGCTGCAGAAGACGAAGGATCACCGCTGCGTCATAGAAGAGAATTGGTTGATGCCAGACCGGAAGATAACTCCGGAAACAAGATTCAAATATCGAACGTCAAAGCGGGTGGCATCAAGGTATGGTCGTTGTCAAGCAAACAAATCGATCGCAAGGGTGCAGGTGGCTTGAACGTTTAGGGGCGTGCCGACGTGCATTCTGCTTTCCCCTATTGGGCTTAGCATCCTCAAAACACGTGAGGCCGCCACAGCCTTCAAGCGTGCACAGCCACTTCCAACGGCTGCTAAGCCTGATTGGAGTAGGATCTGCTCCTATCTTAATATAGGTGTGCACAGAGGCTGTTAAACACGTTTCTCTTTCGGGGCGATAGAAAATCGAACGGTGATTTGCTCGGGCTTGCCGATTGGATTGAGCACGGCTGATCAGAGCAGCAGTGATAGACACCTCATCAGATATTCAGAAAGCCAGCCCAAGCGAGCACAGAGGTCTCCCACCTTCGGTCATGGTGTATCAGTGCAGTCATCTCTACACACAGTACAGTGATGCGTTCGTATTCGCCCCAAATTGTAGTTTTAAGGGGTGATCTACGTCACACGCAGCCAGTTCTGCCATCTCCGTTCTTCGGATATGTGCATCGCATTATGCGAAATGCTTCCCCTGGCATGCCGATCAGGAGCCAGGGGTGACAGAACCTTGGGACGTGCAAAGGGCTCCGAATCTTGTGAATATATAGAGCACAAGACGGGCCAAGACGGACCGGCTCGAGTTTCTATGAAGCGTTCCCGACTGACGGTCATCGGCTTTCAGGCGATGATGATCACGGATCTTGGACTCGCTGATCGTCTTTCTATCAGCGGGACAAACACATCACGAGGTCGGCTTGACTTCTTAGGATTACGGGTCACTTCTGCAGTGTGAAAACGGCCTGTGGGCACGAGTAATAATATTATAAACCAGCAGCACAGCTTAACCTGTCTGCGCTGCGCAGCCTGCGTGTTATATAAACCAAGACCCTCTTTACATGCTGGGTATCATAAATGGGGATAAGATATGCATCAAGCCTCCCTAATAAAAATGCTGGTAAGGAACCGAAAACGCCCAATGTCTTCAATAATGATTCATGCTTTCGTGTGTGATCAATGTCTTGCGGGGGTGTACAGAACGTCAGCTGCTGTCATCTTCGCTGGCCAGGGCATCGCTCGTTGACGCAGTTGACGCAGATGAGTCTCTGGTCGAGGGAAGCGGGCCCAGAGTCCAGCGCCAGTCGCGCCTTCGCTTCCGGCGGCCGGCGACGGGAGTTTCAGGGGCGGAGTCGCTGTCAGATTCGGATGAGTCGCGTTTGTCGCCGATCTGAGGACTTCTGGCTTTTGACGGGGTGGTGAGGGCCGCGTTGGGAGGCTGCGCTGTCGACGTCGACGAAGGTGTAGTATCCGACGATGGCTGTGCGTCCGACGGCTTTTGCGAAGAAGAATCGGAACCAGATGAGGATGTTCTGTCTGTCGACGCTATGGTTGACTCGGAGCTGGTCGATGATTGTAGGTCGGAATGTGCCAAGGTGTACTTTGACGTCTTGATCTCCTCCTCCAAAGGCGTGCGAAACGAGACGCGCTTTTCAGCTGGAAACAAGGGGCGGGCAGCCGTCATCCTGCGTGGTATTAAAGCCCGAGCGGGGCTGTTGCTGAGGATGGAGACGAGGTTGTGCGGCTGCTTATAGGGAATGCGGATCGTGGCTGACTCGTTGGAGGAGGCAGTGAGGGCCGACGAGAGTGTTGAAGCAGAGCTCGGGGTAGACGAGCTGGGAGGGTTGGAGTTGTCGAGTTTGGAGACGGAGCTGTCTATGGACAGGCCTAGTCGCGGTTTAGGAGGGCGATCGAGGGACGGCACAGACGACGCAGGTGCTTCATAGGCGTTGCTGAAGGTGTTGCGGACCGTGGGAGAGACGGCGCTGAGGGTGTCGAGGCGCAGACTGGAGCCCTTGCCAAAGGTGCGCAGTTGTTGGGTATTTATTTGAAGCTTTGGACGTTGCGGAAGGCTGACGGGATCCAGCGAGCGACGAGCGGGTTGGCGGGGGGGTATTAAGGCGACTGCGGCGGCCATGTTCGCAGAGTCATGGGACGGGGCATATGACGGCGACATGGAGTGTGATATGGTCGACAGCATCATGTGCAACAGAAGCCTGAGCCAGGACTGTCTGTGTCTCTCTCTCTGGCGCGAGTCTCTCTGGTGTCCGTCCCGGTGCAGACGAGGGGAGCGGTGTGGTTTTGATGGAGGGGACGGGACAGTCAGGGCTGGAGTACGGGGTTCGTTCGTATTCGGCTGACTTGCGGTGCTTCTGGCGGTGTCGTCGAGTGCTGGCTCAGCAGCGCGGGGGAGGTGTCAGCTCTTTTCACGATGGCGCAGGCGCAGGCGCAGGCTTGGAGATATACCGCGCACACATGGCGAGGGCGGATTCATGGCTCGCAGATGGTTGGCTGTGGGACCAGATCACCATCGGAGACCAGCCCCCATCACGAACCGCATGCGCCGCCAAGTGCGCCAAAGGACGCTACCATTCGTATTTTTGGAAGACTCGCTCCCAGGGCTATTATTGGGCTCGGTGGCGACTTTGAATCAAATGTTCCCTGTCGATTTATGGTCCGCGGGTTCGTGCAGTCTTCCCACCGTTTCGTCCTCTTCCGGACTGCAACAGCACACCCAACTGAGCCAACTCGGCTTCACACAGCATTCCAGCGCCTATATTGGATCCGCTGCCGCCAGATGCCCAGGCCGTCGACATGGCCACAAATCAGCCGCGGCACCTCCATCATCTTGCACTTTGTGAGTGACTCTACACACTACTAGTCCATCGTCGTCGTCGTCAGCGCCGCCCAGCACCGAGGATTGCATCACGCTCCTACGCCCCGTGCCTGCAACCTGTTCCTACTACTCAGCCTCTCACACATCTGCTGTCGTCGTCGTTGTCGTCGTCGTTGCGTTTGTCATGTTTGTCTCGGATGCCTCATGTCTCAAATCCCATGTGCACCCCTCCACTCCAACACCAACAGCGGGGCTAATGTGTTTTCCGTCTGTCACATAGGACTATGTACGTCCCCGTGCATGCAGCACTCCGCCCGCAGTAGTGACGTCTCCATGTGCAGGACTGCTTCTACGCCTCCGTGTTTGAGAATGAAGATCCGACGCTGCGGACACGGCCCCTGGCTGTGCAGCAGAAACAGATTGTGGTCACATGCAATTACGAGGCCCGGAGACGTGTACGTTTAACCTCTCTACCTCCATACTGCCACGGCCATGACGTCTGCAACCGGTTTGGGGCTGCGTTTCGCTGCTGACATCCCTAGGGCTTGTATAAGCTGCAGCTCATCAAAGACGCGAAGAGGCTATGTCCCGATGTAGTCATCGTCCTTGGTGAGGATCTCACGCGCTTTCGGAATGCCTCCAAGGAACTGTACATGCTGTTGCGGTCCTTTTCGTGGAACCAGAAGGTCGAGCGCCTCGGCTTCGATGAGGTCTTCATGGATGTCACTGATATAGTCGACTACAACCTCGCTTTGCTGAACCCGCACGACCTCAGCAACTCGTTTTTCTGTCTCGAGAAAGACGATCCCACTGTGGGCTTCGCATTCGATGCTTCCCGTCCGGCCGGCTGCACCTTCCCAGAGGGCACAGCCAACACATCGGGTAAGCATACCTTTAACGCCTCGTGGTGCGACTGGAAACGGTTATCAGATCCCGTTTGCCGTTGACCGCGTTGGCCAGTATTGCTTCGGATAGCAACAACAGACCAATGCGAGCCCAACTTCGCCGGTCTCTACAGTCACTAAACTAACACCATGGCAGTGCTTGTTCCACCCCTAGACGAGCTGCGCCTCCGACTGCATCTCGGCTCGCACCTGGCTCAGCACTTGCGAGAGGCTCTGCGCTTACAGAAGGGCTACACATGCACTGCCGGTGTGTCGACGAACAAACTACTGTCTAAGCTGGTTGGCACAGTGCACAAGCCCGATGCACAAACGACTCTTCTGCCCCCTTACGGAGACACGGGCGACGGCATTGACAATGTCACCTCCTTAATGGATCACTTCGAGGTCGGCAAGGTGCCCGGCATAGGCTGTAAGATCACGCAAAAGATTCGGGATTTCCTGCAGCAAAAGCAACTACAAGAGAACGAGTCTTCCCTAGATAGCTCTGCTGAGCCTCAGCCACTCCTCGTAGGCACAGTCAGAAACCATCCATCCATCAACATCGAAGCACTTACACAGCTATTATCAGGCCCCGGCACTCGGCATGACACTCCCACGCGCGTCTGGCAGTTTTTAAACGGCTGTGACACCACCGAAGTCGGCGGCGCCCGTGACGTTCCTCGTCAGATAAGCATCGAGGATACCTTTGGCCGTCTGGATACCGAGCAGGACGTCATCAGAGAGCTGAAAAAACTAGCCCAGAGTCTCGTACGGAGAATGCATACGGATCTTGTAGCCTCAGATGAAGATCCTATTCCCGAGGATACAGTGGAACCCGATGGGCCAAGTAGAAGACGCTGGCTCGCATTCCCCAAGACAATACGACTATCTACATCTCTGCGCTTACCACGGAAACCCAACGCCCCGCGCTCATTCTCTGCGCGCTCGTCGAGGTCCGCGCCGCTGCCCGGTTGGGTATTTAGTACGAAAGAATCTGTGAATGCCGTGGCCGACCGTTTGGTAACAGAAGTCTTACTACAGTTGTTCCGGAAACTGCATCCGGGGAAGAAAGGATGGGATCTCAGTTTGATGAATGTGGCTGTTACGAATATGAATGATGCGGCGAGTGAGAAGGGAGGGCCGGGGAGAGATATCGGGGATATGTTTCGGACGCAGGATGAGGTGTTGAGGCAGTGGTCGGTCAATGACGGCCCTGAAGCTGGTGACGGTGATGTGAGGTACGGTGGAGATGACGATGATGGTGTTGGTGATGGAATGAGGATCGAAGCGGGGACGGAACAGCGGCCGAATGAGCCTGCAGTGCAAGATACTGCAGACGTCGACGTGGATGTCTGGGAGTCTGAAGACGAAGACATGTTTGACGATGAAAATTTCCGGTGTGAGCAGTGTGCGGCAATTATGCCGCTATATGCCCGGCTGCCGCATGAGCGGTGGCACATGGCACTCTAGCTGTAGGACAAGGCAAATAGAAGAAACATTGGCACCAGTGACCACCAATATCAGACCCAGCTTGCCAAAGTCAAATATCTCATTCGGGGTATTCTAAACGCTATCCCAATCCTACAAACACGGTCCCAACAACCTCGCATTCGCTCCAAAACGCCATATACCAGCAACAACCTCATTTTCACTTCACCCTCGCGAAAATCGTCTCCACTTCCCCATTCCCCACGCTCGTACTCATTTCCGCCGCAATCGCCTTGACCTTATTCAACACGCTCCTATCGAAATCATCTCGAGCCCTCAACACCGCCTCGACCCACGAAATCTGCATATCCGGGTACGTTCTCTTAATCTCCTCATACACGGCCGGCAGACTCGATTTATCCGACTCCAGAAGCCGTACAAAGTCCTGCACCACGCGCCACTTATTCCGGATATCCTCGTACGCTTCCTCGAACGCTGCTCGACGCGCAGGAGTGACGTCGAACATTTCTGTGAAACCCCTGAAGGCGTCGAAGACGGTTAAGACGTCGTCTTTGATTTTTTCGGTCCAGGGGTCCGCGCGCCGGAATTTTGCGGATTTGTTGCGGACCGAGGAAAGATAGTGGACGAGGAGTTCGTCGGACAGTTCGGCGAGTAGGAAGTCTTGCAAGCCGGGATGAAGCACTTTGAGGTAGTCGCTTAGGTAGTCCCGATACGTGGTTGTGATGGCCGACATGCGTTTCTGGGCGTACCAGGCTGGTGTGAAGAATTCGGGGAGAATGGGTTTGAAGTCTGTTAGGAAGATGAGCTGGATGAAGGTTTTGATGCAGGCGATGCCGAGGTCGAGGTAGCCTTCGCGGAGAGTGTTGATTTGGGATTCTATGGTAGGCAGGAAGGCGGGGGACACGAGCGATGTGATTGTGCGCTCGAAGACATTGAGATACGGCTGGTTTTCCTCGATGTCGACGTCGATGCAGGAGATCTGGTCGTTGGCGATTGCAATGATCCAGTCTTGCAGGCTTTGCAAAGTGTCCAGGTCGCCGCCCGCAGGCGTGTTGTATTTTGCCAATTCGGCTTCGAGGAGCGATTGCCACATTCGTTGGCGCGTGGAGAGGACCCGGAACATGGCTTCGACAACGCCTTCGACGACGTCGGCGCGCTGGCTGGTTTCGGCCACCGCGAGATTCTCGGAGAGCACGCGCCATGAGTCGCCGAGCGTTTTGGTGCGGAAGACGCCGTTTTCGTCGGTTTCGAGGGCGCTGTCGTCGCGCGAGAGGAATTGTTGACGGTCGTTGGTTGCGATGCGGTCCATCCATTCTTCAACGGCTCGGACGATGTTCTGGCGGTATTCCCGGACAAGGTCAGCGGAGCGGTTATCAATGACATGTGGACTCAATTGGTCCTCAGGTACGCCTAGGCGCGTCATCTTTTCATAGTATTTATCCGCCCAACTGATGATGGCGAGCATCTGAGGCGGCCGCAGGCTGTCGTCTTCTATGTGCTCGATCAGGAAGTCATGCATCTGCTTGTGGTATATGCTGCAATAGGTCCGGAGGATCTTCCACTTCTTCGGCATCAGGTCCTGCATGCCGACCTTGACGGTGTTCAGGTTGTTGAAGTACCATCGGAAGCTCTTCTCCAGCTTGTCGGGATCGGCCTGGAATTTCTCCTTGACTTCAGCCATGTGCGCCTGGCACACGTATTCGATCGACTTGAGGAACTTCTCCTTGTATCCTCGGAGTTCTTTGGGACCAGACGCAATTGACTTGAACCGCGACGCCAAGTCCTTATACTCGCGTTGCGCGTCCTGTAATGCCTTGACTTTCTTGTCCTGCTTTTCCTCCTCCTCGATGACGAGGGCGAGCCTCACTACCATACCATCGTTGCCTGCCTGCACCAGTTCGATCAGGTTCAAGCACGCTTCTCCAATATGCTTGTCGAACCACTCTATTATATCGTCCAGCCGATTGAAGTAATCCTGTACAGTGGCGCCAGAGCTGAGTGTCAGATTCTCTATCAGCTCCGTGGATGCGTCTTCTGAGTTCTTGATCTGGTCCATGGCAAGGTCTCTGATATCACGCAGCTCGGTCAAGCCGTGGTGTATCTCCAGCAGGTTCGGCTGGTTAGCCGGGTCCTCGTCATCTTGCCCTAGCAAATACTCCAGATGGTCCAGCCTGTCTGGAAATGAATCAATATCTCTTTTCATCTTTTCCACTTGCTCAAAGTTCCGGTGCGTCTGAGCGACCATGTTTATGTGTGGAAAGTCCTGGATCATGTTCTGCGCCTCGGCACATAGCTTGTCAATCTTCATCATCTCTTCTTTGATCTGATTGACGGTGCGTTGGCCATCGAGAATGCTGTTCATTCCCGCCTGGGTCACTTCGAGCTGCTCCTTCAGCCCGATACGGAGCTGGAGATCAATGGCATTCTTCTTGCGTGTGAACTCGGCCTTGAGGGCTGCGATCTTGTCCAGATCCTCCGGGTGCCGCAGCAGCTCGGCGAGCTTGGCCCTCGCGGACTGGACATCGTTCATGTTGGGGGCGCAAGCGTCAATTCATAGGGGCAGGCAGTTGAGTGAGCGTGGGTGGGTGTACAGCCCGTGAGGTGGACATACAGTCCAGATGTCGTGGAGTATGTAGTACGGGGTCGGGGCTTGGCACTCCCGCGGCCTTGATCTTGGCAGTCGAACCTGCTACATTCACGGTGACGTGGTTCTTTCGCAAACAACATCTTTGCAATTGATTCCTGACACAACTTCTTTTTCAAGCGCATCGTACAGAAAGCGACATTATTGAAACCTCAATCATTACTTGCAGCCCACCGCAACTCACATAGTTACCTGGCCCCACTATCGATAACCTCCCCGCGACCCCTCCACCAGATCCAGGAACATTAAATCACTCGCTCCAGACTCTCATTCCTGCCCTCGACACATTTCGGACACCATGGCTACCCCCCAATCCACCATCGACGCCGCGATGCCTATGTTCAATCCCTCGCTCATCTCCCCAGAGGTTCTTAAGGAGCTCCCCGAAGGCTACAACATCCGCCCATTGCAGCGAGGCGACTACACTAAGGGTTTCTTGGACGTACTGAAGGGGCTTACAACCGTTGGAGAGGTTTCGGAGGAGGTATGGTTCCGTCTACGCTCCTGAAGCCCCGAGCGAACAGCCATGCTGACCCTGAGCAGAAATGGAACGAGCGATGTGAATGGATGTGGCGCCACAACGATTCATACTTCATTATCTGCGTCGAGGACGCCCAGTCAAGAATAGTTGGTACCGGCACGCTAGTCGTCGAGCGGAAGTTTATCCACGAGCTCGGAATGGTCGGGCACATTGAAGATATCGCTGTGTCGACGGATCAGCGGGGGAAGAAACTTGGCTTGCGCATCATCCAGTCGCTGGATTATGTTGCGGAGCAGGTTGGCTGCTACAAGAGCATACTGGACTGCTCGCAGACAAATGAGGGGTTCTATGTCAAGTGTGGCTTTAAGAGAGCGGGGATCGAGATGGCGCATTATTTTGGAGAGAACAAGCCCAAGGGCGGCGTGTCCAAGGCATGAGAGCATGTTCAAGAGCGGAGATACCCGAGCAGAACAAATCCAGCGAGCTCATCATTAGATTTGCGTACAAGCGGAATGCAGCATGGGAGGTACTCAGTCTTCGACCTTTCCACAGAGAGATGAATAAAACATCAGACACATACTTGGAGTATGTGCATCATTATCTTCTACTTGTATGATAATCTCTACTGGAGCTGCCTGTGTGATGTGTGGTCGAAAGGCAGAGCAAGATTGGGGGCACCACCGAGCCTTGATAACTCCTTGTAAAGAACAGGGCTCACTCAACACAATCTGAGGAATACATCCGTTCCATAGTCCATCAAGCTTGAGGATAATCACACGCAGTACTTCTTCTTTTGTATCTGTATTGCCAGGCTCGGCTAGCCCAATGGCGTTAGCGCCTGTAGGTTGCTAAAGCTTCTAATACCACAGTACACCTGCTCCACCTGCTCAACATCAACAACTCAACTGAATGGGTCCGTTTGCATAGTACGTATAAAATCTCGTGTCGTTGGCACTGCCCCCGTTCTGTACGTTTTGTACCTCAGTTTCGGACTTCAAAGCTGGGCTCTCATAAGAAATCTGCCAAACAAAACCTGATAAGATCATGATCTTAGTGACGCTCAGCGTTTCTAAAAGCCAAAGCTGACTTCTCCAGAAAACACCGGACTCGGACGATTGCATCTGCCCTTGCTCGAATAACCCAATTTTCCAAGCAGCTATAAGCCTACAACTGCTCACCATCAGCTGGTTCAGCCACGGATCGATTCAACGAGAAAATCGGCCAAGCCGTCTCCCGTTTGGTGCCAAAAATGGACCATAACACAGAAGCCAGAGTACTTGACTCTTCTGAGCCACCACAGGATCCGTCTCAAGGCGACAAGTTCCAACCCATGGACTTGAAATCGGCTCCTCCGATTGAATCTAGCCTACCACCTGAACTATGGACCATTGTTCAAGCGGCACCCGCCAATTTCACTCCGACATACTTCCTCGAAGTCTCAAGAAATTTGCTGGAGAACCCGAACCTCACCGCCTCACATCTTTCGAGAGCTGAGCTGTCATACTCCAGTTTCACGGATCCATCATACAACCCTTCGGCTCAACACCCCCACGAGCTTGCCAAGATCATCAAACATCTGAAGCCAGACCATCAACCGAAACTAGTCACTGATGCGGTACCGGTGCCGGAATACCAACTGGAATGGACGGTTGTGAGAAAGCTTATCCCAAGGAACCCAAAGCTGGACAGTCCGTTACTGCAGACATGCCACCTCTACACCTCTTCGAACCCTACCCCAACACCAACATCAGACAACCAAGAATGCAACACGAAAACCGAGCGTTACCTCGTAATCTACATCCCGCACGTCACCACCCCCAACGAGATCCCCTTCTACCACCCGACCGTCCGTAAGCTCGCCATCCTATACACCTACCGCCCCTCCTTGAGCCCCCCAGGCCTCCTCTTAATCCACTATGACCTCTTCCCCTCCAAGCCACTCGACAACCGCCTCACGCGCACCGCCCTCAAAATGCTCGAAATCATCCACAAGCACTCCCGCGGCCGACAAGCCGGCTACCAAAAACGCGTCCACCACGACCTCATCATCCCCCAAAAACCCTTCCAAGACACATACACGTACCTCAAAGGCAAGTACTGTAAACAGCTGATCGACAACTGGGTCGAGCAGACACCGGCTGAGAAACATGTTTTCGAGGACTTAGGGATTGCGGCGTTTTTGATTGAGCTCTGGATCGAGATGTATGGTGAGAAGACGGATGGACCGCAAAGGAAGAGTGAGAGTCTCACACTCGACGCACTGTCGCTCGACGACGAAAACAATGAACAGCGTCAAGAACAGCGGAGAGTAGACGCGCAATCGAAATTCCCAGGCTTCGTAGACATCGGCTGCGGCAACGGCCTCCTTGTCAACATCCTAAACCAAGAAGGCTGGACCGGCTGGGGATTCGACGCCCGAAAACGCAAAACATGGTCCACCTTCTCCACATCCATCCAATCCAACCTCAAAGAAATGCTTCTCGTCCCGGAAGTCCTTACCTCCCAACCCAATCCAGACTCATCCGACTCATCCATACCCTCCCACAACGGCGTTTTTCCTCAAGGCACATTCATCATCTCCAACCACGCCGACGAACTCACGCTCTGGACACCGCTCCTCGCGTACGTTTCGGATTCGCCGTTTATCGCGATTCCGTGCTGTAGTCATAATTTCGGCGGGACGAGGTTTAGAGCGCCGTTTTGGAAGGAGTTTGCCGTGGGGAATGTGACTGTGGCGAAGGGGAAACAGCCGTCTGCGTATGCGAGTTTGTGCAGCTATCTTGCGCGTCTGACGGCGGCGTGTGGGTTCAAAGTCGAAACAGAGTTTTTGAGGATCCCGTCCACGAGGAATGTGGGGGTCGTAGGACGGGTGAGAATGAATGGGCACGAGGCGGAGGAGAGGAGTATGGATGAGAGACTGGAGTTTGCAAGGGGGCTGGTAGAGAACGAGATGCAGGAGTGTAGTATTGAGCAAGTGCGGTTGCAATGGTTGAGGAGTGGCAGTGGGTTGGTCAAAGAGAAGACTGGACATTAAGAGGGCGTTCTCTCTTCGTAAGAGGAAACCACAAACAAAACGTTTCATCCAAGAAGCTACAAATGATACGGCTCCTGCCTCCAACTCCTACGATCCATATCCCTCAGTCTATCGAACCTAACCACACTCTGCAACAACACCTGCGCGCCCAACGCACAATCCTCCTCTTTACAGAACTCTGCAGGATTATGGCTAACGCCCTCTCTACATGGGACGAATATCATACTCGTCGGGCACCGCTTGCTCGCATATACAGAGTCGTGTCCTGCACCACTCGTCATTTCCATCATCAAGTTATGCGAGTCCCGACCGAGGACTGAATGCGCAGCTTGCGCGACCACGGAGATGCAGTCTGGATGGAAATTTGTCGCGGGGGAGTCGAAGTCCTCGACGATGTCGACGGTGCAGGGGAGACCCGGGGTGCAGTCATCTTGTATACCGTTTATGTTTTCGCCCGCTGCGATGGCGGGGAAGTCGGACAGTACAAGCTCTTTCATCTTCGCGACTGTGTCGTCAGATTTCGCGCGAATGTCCAGAGAAAAGGTGACTTCGCCGGGGACTGTATTCGTAGAGCCTGGTTTCAGATTCAAGATACCCGTGCTAGCGAGGGCTGAGTGCGCAGATGCTAGACGATGGGAATGCAGGATCATTTTCGAGGCAGCGAGAAGGGCGTCTGCTCGGGACTTGAGATCGGTGGTTCCGGTGTGGGTATCGCGGCCTTTTACAGTCACAGTGAGCCATTTGTAGGCTTGGACACCGGTTACGACTCCGATCTTCTTGTTGGACATCTCGAGGAGCGGCCCTTGCTCGATGTGCAGTTCGAAATGGGCACCCATGGGGATGTGCGAGTGGGAGGCGGGTACACCGCCTAGATAGCCAATGCGTGCAAGCTCGGAGGCCATGGTTGCGGTGCTGTTGGGTCCGACTTCGCGGAGGTTATGTGCGGTCTCAAGGGGGATGCTGCCGGCCCAGACCCCTGAGGAGACCATGGACATTGGGAAGCGGGCGCCTTCTTCACTGGACGATGTTAGTCAGGCCTGTAGGAGACGGGTGGTTTGTAGTCCACGCACTTGGTCCAATTGACCACGCCAACAGGATACTCCGTCTCAACCCAGTTATCCGCCAACGTCCTAAGCACCTCGACACCCGCAGTAACTCCCAGTATCCCATCGTACCGCCCTCCGCTGGGCTGCGTATCCAAATGCGACCCTATGAACGTAGGCGGCTTATCATTGCGCAGTCCCGGCCGCACAGCAAAGATATTGCCCATAGAGTCGACCGTAATGTGGCAGCCGAGCGCTTTCGTTGTCTCCACGAACCAGTCGCGAGCTTCCTTGTCGGCATCCGAGAGTGCTAGGCGCGACATTCCTGTCTCTGTGGGTTTGCTGGTGGATGTTGGCGTTGTGCACTTGAGATATGTGACTGGATGTGCTGGACGTACTCGCCCCATCTCTGCCCTGTTCCCCATTGGCAGGTGTAGTGGATGTCTTCCATCAGCCTGCTTTGATTGACTTTGAGACTGCTTAACATGTCCTCGTCCATCTCTTTTGAATGCAATTGCCATGTTGCGCTGCGTGTGAAGCTCCGGATGCTTGTGTGGGGTCGCCGTGAAGCTTGTTGCCGTAGACAAGTAGTCCAGGGCCGGATGCTGCGAGCTACGGAGGCCATTGTGCTCTGAGGAAGAAAGTGGAGTGAGTAGCTTTCATGACCAAGTGTTTGGGATAGCTTCACGTGCGAAGGAAGCTCGCGGCTAGCTTGTTGGGTCGTGGTGTGATGATACGGGAGGCGGGGAAGCTAACGCCGATAACCTTGGGAAACGCGGGGTTATGATGCATTCACACCGCTGAGCGATCATCTCCTATCCGGGCCATGGGATTGTAGCGTAATGGAAAGAAATAGTGCTATCAGGGTTGGATGTATCGGACGTATGTATTTGCGGAATGGTAAGGAACATATAGCAGTGGTCTTCAAATATGCTCGTTCTATCAAGAGCCAGCTCGTTGCGAAATGAGCTGTAGTAACGACCATTACTACCTTCATCTAAGCAACCATGATGACACGGGTCGGGCGCAGAGACATATTTCGGCCTTTGGGTGTGAGTGGTGAGGGTAGTCTTGTTGTTAGGCGGACACACCATGTCGAAGGGGTTGCCAGTAGCAAGGAGCAATAGATTCACTTCTCAGCTCCGTCGAACACAAAGTGAAGACTTCGGGATAGAGAGCAAGCCAGGCATCGTGACAATCAAGGATACGACACAGTTGCTACATTCACACAACTGGGGTATCATTAAGAAGCAACA
Organism: Sporormia fimetaria CBS 119925; assembly: GCA_010093795.1. Classification (NCBI taxonomy): domain Eukaryota; kingdom Fungi; phylum Ascomycota; class Dothideomycetes; order Pleosporales; family Sporormiaceae; genus Sporormia; species Sporormia fimetaria. The sequence continues at coordinate 184,592 of MU006580.1, read as the reverse complement.
TCATCCGACCTTTGCGGCCGACAGACTGTGCATTGCAGTATCATCCGTTCATTTCGCCATATGCCACCAGGCCCGGTCCGTAATTTTTGGGTTGTACAAAGACCCCTTTTCCCCACAGACATGAAGACCATCCGAGACTCCGAAGACACTACGACTGCTGCTCCGTCCACATCTAGGAAGCGGGAGCAGAGCCACGACCGAAGCCACCGCGGAACTCAGGCTTGAAAGAGCCGGGGGCGCCACCCTCGCCCTTCTCGCCGGCGTCACGGCGGCGGTAGCCACCCTCGCGGTCACCGCGGGGTCCACCACGGCCGCCGGGGCGCCTGTCGTCGCCGCCGAGCATGCCACGGGGAGGAGCGTGCGTGCGCTGCTGCTTGATGTGCGTCTGGGGCACGATCTCAGCGGGGAGGTGGAGCCACTCGCGGAGGTAGTCGAGACCCTCGGGGGTGAGGGTGTAGTAGTAGTACTGCCACGAGAAGCGGGTCTTCAGGTAGCCGCGGGAGGTAAGCGACTGGCCTAGGAGGTGTTAGGGAGCGCAAAGACCGGAGCCTGGAAAACTACGAACAAGCCTTGATGACGAAGAGGTTTTTGGTATCAATGTCACCGTGCTTGGGCTGGTTGAAGTCCTTCTTCGCAACGAGAACGCCCTCTGTGGTGACCGTGTGTCAGCCTATCCTTTTTGTGCAGCACAAGGCCGCGAGAAAATGTATTTGCGCCATAGCCATGGCCGGAGAAATACTAACCGCGGAAGAGGTACCTGGGACGCAAGTCAGTAATTGATTCTCAAGACGTTGAGGTTTGGGCTTCTGAAGTGGGCTGTATAATTCCACTGTCGCGTTGCGCCGTAATTCAATTGCTGAGGTGTACTAACTCGTGGATCTTCTTGCGATCGGCCTTGGGGATAAGCATCTTGACGGTGGGTGACTGGCTTCGGGATGCTGCTCTGTCGTGTGTTGAGGTCGATATCGTTTGCAGTGCGCGGCAGAAGTCGTTGAAGACCAGTGCGCGCCAAGAGAAGGTAACCGAGCGCTCGGGCCACCCTGCCCAGCCATCACCGCGCGGGTCTTGCCACTTCCTCTCCATCACCACCAACAACTCCAGACCAGCGAACACATCAACACTTGTCTTACACACAAACTTCAAGTCTTTCCTACATCTGGAACCCCCCCACATCACTCACCATGGCGAGCACACCATCCCCCGCCGCCTCCACCTCCGACAACATCACAATTCTCGTCGACAGCCTCCATGGCCGCACCATCGCCTTCCCAACGAGCAAAGACTCGCCCCTCACAACCATCTACGATACTCTACACACACGGGCCCCATGGATCCAAAACTCCCGCTACATCCTGACCACGCACTCCCGACACCTGATCCCGCACACCTCCGCCCCCATCTCCACCCTCGTCAACCCCACCGATACATTCCTCCCCCTCCGCCTCACCGTCCCCCTCTGCGGCGGCAAAGGCGGCTTCGGCTCCATTCTGCGCGCCCAGGGCGGTCGGATGTCGAGTCGCAAAAAGCAAGGCGAGCAGAACGGATCATCCCGCAACCTGGACGGACGGAGACTAAGGACCGTAAACGAGGCGAAAGCGCTAGCGGAGTATTTGGCTGTGAAACCGGACATGGAGAAGAAGGAACGCGATGCTCGGAGGAAGAAGTGGGAGGATATTGTCGCGAGTACGGACAGAAAACATGAGGAGTTGGTGAATGGGCGCGCGAATGCGAGGTTGGATGGGAAGTGGGTCGAGGATAAGGAGGAGGCGGAGACGAAGACCAGAGAGGCGATTGAGAGGATGCTGAGGGAAAGCGCGGGGAGTGAGGAGGAGGAAGAGGAGAAGGAGCTGGCAGGGGGCTCGAAAGCTGCGGCGCCACGGGCTATGTTTGGGTGGGAGGATGAGGATGAGGAGTTTATGAGCGATAGTGAAGTGGAAGAAGAGGTCTCGGAGGAGGATGTCCCCCTTGCAGTTGAAGGGAAGGGTAAAGCCAAAGCCGTCTAAGCGCGCACCCTCTCTGTACTCCGGGAAACTGCGTTTTACTGGCGTTCTGTTGCCTACCCGATGGCGTTCTGGCGTTCATCACGTTTGGCTGTTCATGTTTCCTTCCATCATTCATGTATTTTCATTTCTTGATCTTTCAATCAGATACCCACAACGCCTGCCTAACGGGCCAATACACTTCCATAATCTTACACCACTTTGCAAACCCAACCACCATTCTCCCACCCTCATGCCCCAATGCTCCGATCCATATCCTTCCCCTCCCCATACCCCTGCGCCCTCCTCGCCCTCGCCGCCTCATCCCCCTCATCCCCATTCCCACTCCCCTCCCCCACCTTCCCCAACCCCTCCGTCTTCCCCCCAGCCCCACCCTGCTGCATCGCCTGCCCGAACCGCGTTTTCTCGCTCGCAGTCACGCCTTGCGAATTCGGTGTCTCTGACGACGTAGACTTCGGCATTGTGGTCGGTTGCGCGGTAGTTTGACCTGTATTGTATCAGACTATGGCTCGCGAGAACGAGAGAGGTGGATGAAGCTGATTTTGAGTTCAGATGAAGAGAAGGGGAAAAGGGAATAAAAAGAAGCCAGAGTCGTGTGGTCGGTCGCTAGAATAGACACACCTCCGAACTGACCTGCCAGTTTTGCGTGCGGGCGGACGTCGCTGTCGTCGGCTTCGTAGCTGTTGTGTCTCAGTCTCAATCACGCTCCTCTTTTCCTTGCTATATGGGAATACATACGGTTTTCCCTCGCCTCCGGGTACCGTGTCCATTAGTTGGTCGTTGTTTGACATTTTGTTTGTGGTTATGGTGTGTGGTTGAGAGTTTTGAAAGGTGTGGTTGATGAGGGTGGGTAGCTAGATAGCACATGCTTGAGAGCCATAGCTATGACGTATGTCCGATTCGCCAATCATAAACGACCTACGACCTGCACAGTTAAACGCCGATGCATACTCCGAACACCATCGATCACCGACTTGTCCCGGTGATACTCCCATGCCCGCTCGAACAAAAGATACCCCATATAAACCCTCCACCTTCCCCTCTCCCTCAGTCGAAGTCAATCCCCATCTCATGACTCTCATAAATCCGCATGACCTTCGCGACGAAAGCCTCCAGATGGAAAATCTGCTTACTCCCGTTCTTACACCTGTGCTCATAGAATGCCGCCCACTTGATGATCTCCGGCTTCAACGCATCATCGACCTTCGGTATCAACTTCCACGTCAACGTCTTCAGGATCGTCGTGGAGTCGATGCAATGGGATAGGAGATCGTAGAGTTGTGCTCGCACAGCGAGGATCCTTGCCGGAGACCGCTCAGCGATGATCTGCTCTGCGATTTGCACGATCAGGGCTTCCCAATCTGGCGGTGGGATGGGCGTTTTGTCGGTGATTTGTTCGCTGTACTGCATTAGCCATTTCCTTCCAACCTTTTCGACAGGCGGAAGAGAAAACGTACTTTTGCGCATGAACTGCCTCATACATCAACAACGCCCTCCTCAAATTCCTCCCACACTCCCTTGCAACCCTCTCCTCCAACCCCGTCTCAGTCTCCCACTTCTCCTTCCCCCCCACACTCTTCAAAACCCCCACAATCTCCTTCTCCGTCGGCGCACTCACCCTAACCAGCAAACACCGACTCCGTATCGGCGCAATAATATTACTCGTACTATTCGCCAACAAAATGAGCCGCAGATTTGGACTATACTTCTCCATCGTCCGTCTCAACGCCGCCTGCGCATCTCTCGTCAAATGATCCGCCTCATTGATCACGACAACCTTGAACCGCTGCTTTGCTGAAAGGTCCACTTGCTGTGTTTGCGCGACTTCTTTCAGCAGGTCTTGGATGACTACCCGGTCGTAGTTTCCGACGTCTGAGGGCGTGATCTCGAGATGGTAGACCGAGGACACGATGTTGAATTCGAGTTTGCGGTTCGTGGTTGTTTGAAAGACGCGGGCGTCGATTTTGATCTTTTCGACGCCGGGTCCGTAGAGCTCTTTTAGAGTCGCGACGATGCGGGTTTTTTTGCCGGCGCCGGAGGGCCCGTAGACGAGGAGGTGGGGGAAGTCGCCGCTTTGGGCCTGGAGAGTGTGAGGTTATGTGAGGGCATGGTCGATGTGGTGACTTACGAGAGCTCTCAGGCGGTCGGAAAGCTCGGGGTGGTAACTGAGAGCTTCTAAGCTGCGTGGCCGGTGTTTGTCGACGAGGAGCGCCATTGTGTGTGTGGATGTTGGGTCTTGTTGGTGGTTTACGGAACTTTGGCTGGGGAGACGCGTCAAGCACGTCGCGTAAAGTGGTCTTGGCATTACGTGCATCACATGATCGTTTCGAAAAGCGCGGGGAAATAGCTTGTGAGAAAAGAATGTAGATATTTACGACATTTGAAATTATGGTCTCAAGGATTTGGAAACTGGCATGAATTGACACGGTAGTGACGGGGTATATGGTATCAAAACCCGTAAGCTCCGCCCCTGAACTATAGAAAAGTAAAAAGCACTAGAATACAAGAAATTGGGTATGTAACAAGTGAGACCAGAAAAAGAGCACTTGGTATCCAAAAAGAGCTTCGGCGGTCAACGCACATTGAAAACCCCGAAGGGTGTCAGCCGGTATTTGGGACGACCCGCCACCAAATCGCGATTAGGCATGATCGAGTGTCACCCCTGAGTCTTTCGCTTCACGCTCAGTAGCGTCTTGAGTCGTAGCCCCGGCTGTCGTACCCACTGGTAGTATTACTCCGTCCACGGTAGTAATCGTCGTCATACCGGGGCTGGGAATCGTAGGACGTGTCGCTAAAGCCGGTACCACTGCGTTTGGAGCGAGTGACGTCGTCTTCGGCCTGCCGCCGTGCCCATTCGGCTCTCCTACCATCTGACTCTCGAGGGTATCGTCGACCCTCCTCCGTAGACGGGTATATATTGGAAGAGTAATACTCAGCCGGGATGTCACGCACATCAGGGTCCGACCTGGTGCCGTACTTGGACGGTGGGGGGCTTCGAGGACGGCGTCCTTGCGGGTTGGAGCGGTTGGGAGGTTGTTGCCGGGGTGGAGCCCATTGACTTTGGCTGGCAGTCGATTGGGTTCGCCTGCGCATTTCCGGATGAGACGAGTCTGACTGGAAGCTGCGGCTGACCCCATCTTCGTATACCTTTCCTCCACCCGGCGTGGCAGTGTATGGCTTTCGCTCGCGTTCGATGGGCACAGCAGTAGGCTCATCGGCTTCGTCCGACTCAACTGCACGCGAATCGGCACCATACGGGTCTCGTTCGCGCTCCAGAGAGGGTCCAGTGGCCGGGTTCGTTGGAGGCGGAGGCGGGAAGGTGGGTGCTCTGCGCAAGGGGTTGACTCCGCCGACCGCCAATGCGTTCACGCAGCGTTGCTGGGCCGGTAGGTTCTCCTTATGCGGAAACAGTCGTCGGGGTAGCTCTTTCGGAAAACGCTCCTTTGAGTCATCTGCGTTGCTGATAGGCATGTCTAAGACAGCCTTTGACAGACGCTCATATTCGGCGTCAGGGTAGGCTTGGATCATGGCGGTCATCCATTCTTGGAAGCCGTCCGGTGTCAGTGCTGGGATACTGGGCTGGTCTGCGAGGCGCTCCTGTATGAAGTGGTGCTCACAACGCATTTCGCGGTATATCTTTGCCAGTGTCGGATACGGCAACTGTCCGAACACCGCTGACAGTTGTTAGTCACGAACGAATGAGGGACTTGTGACACTCACTTTGCCAGGCGAAGGTCTCATCCGAGAGCTTGACGTCTTCGTAGAACTTCATCATCTTGGCGGGAGAGATGACCAAGCTCTTCTTCGGCTCATAATCGTCAATCTGACCCCATTAGCCGTGTAACGTTTCTGGTTTGGTTCAATACTCACAATGTGCAGTGCCAGACCCCTCAGAAACTGACCGAGCCGTGCAGTGGGCTGTCCTTGTGCGTCGAACAAAAGCTGCCACATCTTCTCGATGGGCGTGAAATCGGCGTCTGACTCCATCCTAGGCGCTGCGGATGGTCTTGCCTTGCGGTCAGTGAAGGTATCATCCGGTGCACTCCTGTCGAAAGAAGGTCTATCACCGACGCCGTCAAACATTGGGTCTCGAGCTAACGGGTCGGGCGAGGCGGAGCCCTGGCTGCAATAGTCCGGATGCTTGGGTGTGGGAGGAGTGTAGACGTTCCTGGAGGGGTAAGAGGCGGATGTGGAGGTTGGCGACTGAGGGAGGTAAGGCTGCGGCGGAGCGTGAGGCTGAGGTTGCACTGGGCCGCCGCTCACTCCTGCACTCATCTTGATCTCATCCAGGACAGAGCGTTTGACCTCGGCGGTGATCTGGGCGATGAGTTCCGGGTCGACTGTCCTGGCAGCATCTGATTTGTCGAATGCGTGATTGAGGGCATTCTTGAGTGGCTGCTGGGCTCCATCCGATGGAGCGGCGGACGACTCACGCGACCGCGTAGGGAATTCGGAGTGCTGTGAATTGCTGTTTGCGTAGTAATTGCCCTGATAGGCCCGTGCTGGGTCGTAGGAGTCTTGTGCAGGTGGATACTGGCCAGGAACTGCGTGTTCGGCGCCGCGATAGCTGTCGTAGGCTGCCATGATGTGTAGGCTGGGATAGCCTGGTCCTCGTGCTCCCCGGGTATGCAACGGTAGGTGGTCGGTGTGGGACCGGTTTGCAGTGCCCGCGCTGGGCTACATGCAAGACAAAGTGCTGTTGCAGACGGATTCCTGGTAACTGGGAGGGAGCAGACGGTGGGAGAATTATGTGGGGGAAGGCAGATATAACGTGGTGGAGTTCGGCCTCAGCCTTCGACGCAAGACACCTTGCCTCTTCAGCGGGCGGCAGCGCAGGAGGATGGCGGATGGAGCAGGAACAACAAGCAGTTGAAGGAACAAGTGTCAGTAATAAGCTGCGCAATAATAACAGAAAGCGACAATGTGCAGACTGATGTGCGAATTGCTGTGGAGCCAGGACAAGAGCCTGCGTTCCCACCTTCGTGATGCATACGACTTGTGGTTCCAGGGCTGCAACGGTGTTGCGTCATTCATCGACGCCAAGCTGACCTCCAACTGGCCATCGTGAAGTCGCCCCTGTGTTGCGGGGGTCGACGATGTCCTGGATGTTGGCAGACGCTCAGGTGACTGCGACTGTCGAGGTCCGTCAGGGCCGCTGTTCATGATGCAGGCGATGTGTGCCATATCTTCGACCTTAACTGCTTGCGCCCACGGCGGCTCACTTTGGGCGCGTAGAAGCGTGTCGTGCTGGTCCTGGACATGTGTCGTTTGGTTTGCCCCTCCCGTTTCATCAAACAGAGACATGGACGAGCCCCGTCAGCGGAGCACAGCCGCCGTGCTGGGCTGGGCAGAGCGTCGAGTCGCCATCTGGCGGACAGAGTGGCCGTGTCTCGAACTTGTACCAGCGCTGACGAGAGCAGAGGCCGGCCGCATCGACACAGCAGACAAAGGGTGGCATTGTGAAAAGCGGCCAGATGGTTGAGGGACTTTCATCAAAGAAAAAGTGCAGTGTTGAAACAAAACACAGGAAATAATGAGTAATAATGGTGTCGTTCAGCGTCACGAGTCTCGCGGCTCCTCGTCGTGCCTGCCCCGCTGAAACCCTAGCGTGTCTGAGGTTGGCGGGCCCGCGCTGGGATTGGCTGGCACGCCACGGGCCTCACACAGCAGTCAGCGCCCACTCGCAGCGGCGAACACTTCCACCACCCACGACCTCACAAGGTTCCTTTCAACGACTTCTTTTCTGGGTCTTCTGCGAGCCTGCACCTCGTCGGCAGGGCTCTGTTCTGCGACCTTTGTTTCGTCTGCCGGCCCTGCTGCTGCTGCTGCTGCTGCTGCTGCTGCTGCTGCTGCTGCTGTTGCTGCCGTGTGTCTCTGTGCGGTTTGCTTGATAAAGAACACAGCCTCCTACGCCCGTCGCTGAAAGACACTCACGTCGCAACCCTACCGACACAAACACGCTCCCTCACTCACGCTCTCTCACCAACTCGACCGCGCCCGTCACTACTGCCAAATTCGCTTTCAATAGACTCTTCCAGGCCTCACACGTGCTAAACCGCATCCTCACGTCCTGTCCCTGCTATCCTCGTCCTGACCGTCGCCCACGAGTACATGCGCCATGCTGCTTTGACGGCCTAATAAGCTCTACTTGGATCCTTCGTTTGGGGCACCTCTCGACCCACCAAACCGTTGCTTTGAAATCCACAGCACCTATCCGGAACAAACAAACTCCGTTTTGATTTCACTATGGCCATGGTAGCGTCAAAGTCGCCCTATGCAGCACCTCTGGGAGCTGCACCGTCACAACAATCCACACAATATACCCCTAATGTCGTCGGCTATCGAACCCACGCCACGCCTGCGCGCACAGAGCATGCCTTCTTTGCTTCCCCTACCGAGTCGGACTTCTCTGAGGCCTATGATGCTCCAGACTCTGTTCGGTTCGTAGTGTCGCCACCACCTCACATTCTGTATTCTAACATGTCTAGTCACTGGGATGAGGACAAGGTCGGGGAATGGCTGAAGAAGATCAACTGCTCACAATACGTCGACCTCTTCAAACGTAACCACATCAATGGCGAGAACCTCATGGAGATGGACCAGTCGCACCTGAAGGATATGGGCATCAAAAAGGTTGGCGACCGTGTCCGTATCGGGTCTCAGGCGAAGCAGCTACGCAACAAGGAATACAAAAAGGCGTCCAAGCGGACTTCGAATCGGGTAAGACCATTGATGACTGTGTGCAGCTTTACCTGACATGCGTAGCAATCACTCGCCATGCTGGATCATGCAGCCTACACGCCGCCTTCATCAGGCTCGCCCCGCCCGCCCACCTCTGCTCGAACGATTCCGACGAGTGCCAGGGACAAGCGGATCTCGAGACAGTTCGGAGCTGCAGATCTGGGTTACGGCAACGCTCTCGGTTACGGCTCTAACTCTCCTGCGCGACCGGGCTCCCCTCACCTGGATCAGGACAGCCGTGCACCTAGATCAGCACGCTTTGCGGGTGTAAACAGTCCAAAGGACACGACGAAAAGTGCATACTCTGGCCATCCCCTGGGCGCAACCAGCGCAACCTCCTCCCGGTTTGCCTCGACTCAGCGCACAACACCCACCGAGACGCCGCAAACCGCCTGGTTTGGCCATAGTCGAGGCACTCCCAGTTTTGATAGCGCGACCAACAGCTCAATGCTTCCAGCGGACAAAGCTCTAATCCGCGTAATATACGATGCAGGGAGCTCCAAGGTGGTCAGTATCGAAGGCTGCAAGACTGCCGAAGAGATTATGCTCAGGACCCTGCGCAAGGGCCAGCTCCCGGAGGCACACGTCAAGAACTATTGCTTCTATGTCCTGGACGGCTCCGACCCAAATCCACAGCTGTGCAGACGGCTCAGTGATGCTGACCTAGTGCGCGTGTGCAGGGACTCCAGTAGACTAGAGAGGGGACGGCTGATCCTTCGTAAGATCCACGCCGGAGAACCAGAAGACGAGCAGCTCAAGGCGGCCGCTGGCATCTATCAGCAGCAGAGTCTGCAGCAGAGCCAGAATATCATCCTCCCTATGAGCAACCGGAGCCAGCTGAAGATTGAGAAGATCACAGGCGAGTCCTTGGCTGCAGTGAGCTATCCGTTATCGCCCAATTCGGCTCAAGAACGAGAAAAACACATCCACTCTACGGCTCGGGATCTGGAAGGACCCGCCCGACAGCTACCGCTCAAGGAGATGCGGGCTGAGAAACTCAAGCAGTTTTACGGCGCCCGCCCTCCGAGTGAGCTCATTACGTCCGACCTCACGTCGTACTTCCCGAACGTGCAAAAAGACGAGATCGATAAGACCATCCGCATGTCGATTCGGCGCTCTCGCAGACTCAGCAGGGCCGCATCTCGTCTGTCCATGGCTTCCAATATCAGCATGGCCTCCAGTCTCCGCGATGCTCCCCCTCTTCCTTCCATTGCCGATAGCTGGTTGCAGAGTGGCAGTCAAGCGCGTCCTCTCCGGCCTCTATCCGTTGTGCGCTTGGGACTACCCCAGGCCGGGTATCGCGATTCCGTTGCATCGTCGGTATTGGAGCCTTTGGAAGAAGAGTCTCCGCTTGAACCTAGCCGGAAGTCGTATGTGTCCTTCGGCGGAGACAGCGACACAGTTGCAGTAACCGACCCTGAAGGCTCCACTACTCTGCAGTCATACTTTGACGACGGTCGTAGCAGTCTCGCGGGCAGCAGCGCTGGCAATACAGAGAACGGCGATTCGCTGAACAAGCGCCTCTCTCAAGCTATTGCTGAGGACGGCGAAGAGTTCGACGATGAGCTCACCGAATATCTTGAGCAAGACTCCTGGGAGAATGTCAAGTACATGAAGGGCGCCCTCATCGGGCAAGGCTCATTCGGTAGCGTCTACCTGGCCTTGCACGCCGTGACAGGCGAGCTCATGGCCGTCAAGCAGGTCGAACTGCCTTCAGCTTCCGGGACGTCTCAGATGGATCACCGAAAAACGAACATGGTGGAAGCACTCAAGCACGAGATCGGCCTGCTCCGAGATCTGAAGCATGAGAACATCGTGCAATATCTTGGTTCCAACTCGGATGAGCAGCACCTCAACATTTTCCTGGAATACGTCCCTGGTGGCTCGGTTGCCACAATGCTCGTCAACTACGGCCCTCTAGGCGAGTCGCTGATCCAGAACTTTGTGCGACAGATCTTGCAAGGTCTTTCCTACCTCCACTCCCGCGATATCATCCACCGTGATATCAAGGGCGCGAACATTCTTGTCGACAACAAGGGCTCTGTGAAGATATCCGATTTCGGCATCTCCAAGCGGGTTGAAGCGTCCACACTGCTCAGTGGCCCCGGTGGTGGCAAGAAGGGTGCACAGCGCGTGTCTCTTCAGGGGTCTGTGTTCTGGATGGCGCCTGAGGTCGTGCGTCAGACGGCGTACACGCGCAAGGCCGACATCTGGTCATTGGGCTGCCTCATTGTCGAGATGTTTACTGGCAAGCACCCACACCCGAACTGCACTCAGATGCAGGCGATCTTCAAGATCGGTGGCAGTGGTGATGCCTCCCCCACGATGCCCGAGCAAGCCAGCGACAACGCTCGAGCGTTCCTCAGCCAGACGTTCTTGATCGACCATGAGAAGCGTCCTAGCGCGGATGAACTGCTTGCCCTTCCTTTCATCACTACCCAGGTTGCGTAATTCTTTTCAACACGTTTCATTGTTTGGAGTAATGGTCCATGGCATGGCAGCATTTGGATGGGGTGTTCTCGAAAAACGGCCATGTGCAGGAGTTTGTCTTTTTCTCTGTTATCTGTTCATTTTGCTGCAATCCGTCTTTGTATGATACCATTCTCAACGCCCCTTATGACCACCGCAGAGCGGACTTGATCGACTTCTTTTGGCGCCTGGAGACGCGGTTTCACGACACCTGTATATCTAGCTTTTGGAATAATATGCTGCATCTTGCAACATCATCATGGTTACTTGTTCTGAATCTCTCTGAACTTCTCTTGCCCTGTGTACGGCGGTCATCTAGCATCTCAGAGCTGGCTCTGGAAATCCGGCGTGGATGACCCGCAGCGCCAAGTACCAGGGGTTCCCAACAGGCGGGGTAAACGGACAAACATCGACGCAGGAAACACGAACAACGCTTCCACTTCTTTCGGCATGTATAACTGACGTCGAAACCAGCGAGTCATCCTACAGCAAAACCCGCGGGTCTGGCCACGGTGGCACCCACACGGCTGGTCCGAAGGGCTGCTAGAGCAGCCGATCGAGACCCCAGATCAAGTATGGCGTCTAGTTGCGGGCAAGGATACGCATCCACCTGCGTTAGTTGAATCCGGGGCAGTGCTCGGATGGAGGGGTAGTGTAGACGCCGTGGTGGGGTAGAGCTGGTAGGTATATGTAGCAATGGTAGGTGAGCAAAGCTCCTGCTTCCTTTGACTTCTTCTCTCAGCTTCAACCCTCTTCTCCCCGCCTCTTGTCTCATCTTCTTTTACCTCCTCTTCCTTCTTATACGTGACCTACGATCGACATCTACACAACAATGGCTTCTGAGCTTCCTAAGAAGTACAAGGCTGCTGTCTATGACAAGCCGGGCAGCATCTCGACGAAGATCGAGGAGCTGGATATGCCCGAGCCTGGTCCAGGAGAGGTGTTGGTGAATCTGTGAGTTTGCTTCTCCACTCATCGTACTAGATCTGGTCAATGTTGCAGCACAGCTTGCAACAATCCAAAGTCTACCTGTCTATCTTCTGTTGCTTCTGCGTTGTTACACTTACTGACCATCCAGAACACATTCCGGCGTCTGCCACTCTGATCTCGGCATCATGACCAACAGCTGGAAGATGCTCCCCTACCCCACCCAGCCCGGCCAGGTTGGCGGACACGAGGGCGTCGGCAAGATTGTGAAGATGGGTCCCAGCACCGACCACTCCCCCGTGAAGATTGGCGACCGTGTGGGCATCAAATGGATGGCAGGCATCTGTGAAGCCTGCGAGGCATGCAGAGCAGGCGCCGACGCCTGTTGCTCTGCCGGCGTAAGTCACACACTATCCGACTACCCATCTACATATCTAACACTGCAATCAGAAACTCTCCGGCTACTACACCCCCGGCACCTTCCAGCAGTACGCCCTCGCTCCCGCCAACTACGTGACGCCCATCCCCGACGGCCTCGATTCCGCCGATGCCGCCCCTATGCTCTGCGCCGGTCTCACCGTCTACTCCGCCCTGCGAAAGGCCAACGCCGAGTCCGGGCAATGGATCGTCATCTCAGGCGCCGGTGGTGGTCTTGGCCATCTCGCATGCCAGTTCTCCGCCCGTGGCATGGCACATCGTGTCATTGGCATCGACCACTCGAGCAAGAAAGACATTGTGCTCGAGAGCGGCGCCGAGCACTTCATCTCCGTCGACGGCAGCGATAACGTTGTCGAGACAGTCAAGAAGCTCACTGGAGGCCTTGGCGCCCACGCCGTCATCGTCTGCACAGCTAACAACCGTGCCTACGATCAGAGCGTTGAGATGCTGCGGTTCCGGGGAAGGGTGGTGTGCGTGGGTGTCCCGGAGGGCGAGCCCGTGCCGATCCAGTCTGCGCTTGCGGCCGCTATGGTGACTAAGGAGATTCAGATTGTTGGCTCCGCTGTGGGGAACCGGAGACAGGCGATTGAGACGTTGGAGTTTGCGGCGCGCGGGATTGTGAAGGTGCATTTTAGGACGGAGAAGATGGATAAGCTTACCGAGGTGTTTGAGGAGATGCATAGGGGTGAGCTGAAGGGGCGGGTGGTGTTGGATATGCAGGATTAGATATTTGGTAATGAAGAATGATCGATCCCTGTCCTGCACTAAGTACATAAGACTGATGGGGTCCTCTCATTGCAGAGGGCCTTGTGAGGTCTCACCCCCTCCATTTGGGTTTTGGGACGTGCCGTCTGCAATGTCTGGATCTGCGGCTTCTCTTTTTGGTTCTTTATGATCATCGATCCCCTCATCGCAAACGGTCGACCAACCGGGTCCGGCAACGACGACGGTGATGGTGACGGAATCAATCTCGGTTCAGAGAGACACCATTATTCCAGAGTCGAAGACTGTCCAGGTTGACCCTCCGAGTCAGGGATTTGACCCAGCATGAGACGAAGTTCCGGATTTGACAACCTCTAAGATACTATTCTTCCAGAGCTAATCATCTTCAAGTGGCGTACGCCAATCGGACCAGTCCTGTCTCCATCTTTTTCTGTCCCCGTTCGTGCGCTCCTGGGGTTGTGCCAAACGTAGTCATGTTCGGAGGCAACGGCACCCCGCTTCGAGGTGTTGCAGGCGTTGGCGTCTTTTTCTCAAGCATGGAGGACACCGTTCTAATTCAGGCTACCACATGGCAATATCCATAGAAAGAAGCAGACCGTTCGAAAGTAAAGTGGCACGTAGCAAGGTGTGTTACACTGCATGTTGTTCTATGCACTCCAATTCGGCACACGTTTGGGCCGTTCAGCGACCATAGGGGGCGAGATGGAAAGTGCCGAAGACATAGTGCAGCTGATGGTCGTACACAATCAAGCGAACTCTTAGCGGCACATTTCGCAGCATTAGCACTTTCATTGAATATCAAATTGTTTTGGCCCCTGCGATACGTCACCACGTCGAGGCTTCTCACAGCCAAATCGGCAATGTAAGCGCCGTGGACATGACTAGATGTACACAACCGGACGCTGCAGGAAGTGCGATTAGAGTTCGCCACATCTGGGACTGATACAGGCACGAGCGCCTAGAGACGCCGTTCCTGAGGACGCGGAACTGAAATCTTCAGCAAAAACGTGGGGCGGACATACTCTAGGGTAGGGCTGGCGGCAGGACGCCTGCGAGCATGTGGCAAAGACGAGCCGGGCCTGCATTTGGGTCCCGGGCGCCTACCGGGCTCAATCTGTGGATTAAAATCTCCGCGTCACGCAGCGAAATGCAGTGGATTATGTGTTCGGCTACAGAGCGCATGGTGGGCGACGTAGAAACGCTGTGACTGCTGTGAATTGCTTCTCGGGACGTACAGGCAGCCCCAAGGGTCGGAAACCAGCCGGCCGCCAGCAGTCGCCAGGCTCGGCCTCAGGAATCGGTGTGCACGCGCATTCGCCAACGTGATATTGAGTGCGCAGTCAAGCAGTCTCTGCATCTGCTTGGTCGTTGTTGAGGTCGTTCAGCGAAGCTTCGAATTGGACAGGGACTGAATGGGGCAGAAGCTTGAATAAAACCTAAGTCCGATGTGGTTGTTCGGCGCTTACACTCCGCCCAATCATTTGAACACCATCCGTCACCATGCTCAGTCCGAGTCCCGGCCCTGCGTTGCCTGCGCCATCCCATCTCGGTCGCGTGCCCGCGCGTGCTGCGCTCTCTATTTGCTGCTTGATCACGTCCTCCATCTCGGTCGTCACTGCATCTCGAGCTCTCGTCCATCAGCTCCGACACAGCAATATAGAACCAACTGATCCAACAAACTCTCCAAGTTGGAGGACTAGCTGACTTACAGGTCGTGCCTATCACGAGGCGAACACGCCTCGGGATCGCCAGGCGTAAGACCTACAGACGGCAGCTCGGAGCGGGGTCACAACGAGTCCTCCCGCTGCAATCGTGAACGCCTCCCGCTTCCCGTGCCTTAACTGGGCTCGCATCTGCATGTTGCCCTGGCAGCCGGACGCCCCATTGGTCAGTACCTGTGATTTCTCCTCTAGGACCTGGACCCCGCGGGCAACTTGCGATTTGCGACGCGGCGAGCGAGTCTGGTGGCAGCGATCCGGCCTACTTATCTGGGCTATAGCATGTCGCCAAACGCCCAGGACCCGCTGTGATAGCCATGGGCACCTCCTTATGTCTGCGTACATCCCGTATCGCATTTCTTGCTGCCCCTGCCCGGAACTGCTATCACACCTTGGCCCAATAGTCTCGTTGGCGTACGACCAGGCCCCTTGCCTCTCCACGAACATAAGCATAAGGCGGTCTTCCGCTCTTGGATCCGCGTGGTATTTCATCCTTCGCCCTGCGTACCTGCGTCGCCGTCGTAACCCCTTCCGCCTACCGGACTACAGCTTGCCATCCTCACAACGCACGCGTGTCTCGTGAATTGCTCGTGCGTCGGCGCTGTTGTACAAGAGCGCATGACTGGCGAGCACCACTTGACTCGGCAGTGCGAACTTCTCATCCACACAAAACATCGTCATCACCCAGAGCTGAGCCCCCAACTCGCATTCCATGTAAGGAGAATACGGAGACTCGCTGAGCCATCGCCTTTTTATTCCCCGTTGTGAGCGCGGACTCGAGGTTCTGCTGGCAGGAGCCTTCACCTTCTCTCTTAGTCTCGCCGACTCCACGTCTTCAAGATGCCAGTGGTACCCGAATCTCTGGCGCAGCGGACCGCGGGGAGTCTGGCACAGATGGAGGCAACAACATCACTTGCCGACCAAGGCATTGGGCACATCGTCTCATCACTACTGCGGCGAATAAATATACCGTTCAATTCATCTAGTCCCGCTGGACTGATCGAAGCCAACACCCGGGATCCGTGGAACGAGAGCGGGAAATATGCGTTGGCCTACGTCTACTTCTGTATTCCCCTACTGGTGATCACTGGGCTCTTGCGCTACTACCACTTGTTCACAGACAAGATCCGGACGGCGCTACATCAAGAAGAGGTACTGCAATCCGCAACGACCTGGTCTCCTGGCACAGACTATGAGATGTCGGTCATCTATACTGACAAGTCCACCAACAAGTTCTTTCCGCGTGACGGGCCTTTACCAAGTGCGCCCCAAACTCAGTCCTCCGTTTCCTCTGTCGGCCCGATCAACAACTGCATCGCCTTGTTCCGGTTTTTCTTCTATCGGCCCATTCGGCACATTCAAATCCGCAAAGGATGGCGGCCTATCGTCTTTCCGTCTTTGGCCGTCTGCATCATTGTTGCACTGGCATTTGTCCTGGGCATCCTCTACAGCACGCTGCCACAACCCCTTTTCTGGGACAGCATTGCTTACGGGTCACCTCCACTTGCGATCCGGTCTGGGATGCTGGCAGTGGCTCTCCTCCCGTGGATTGTTGGTTTGAGCATGAAGGCCAACTTCATCACCATGATTACTGGAATCGGACACGAACGCCTGAATGTACTCCATCGCTGGGCTGCGTACCTGTGCCTCGCACTCAGCATCATCCACACAGTACCCTTCTACATTACCCCCGTGTGGGAGAAAGGGGCTCGACACGTCTTTGAGGCCTTCTTCTCGCAAGAGGGTTTCTACGCCTATGGCACCGGAATCGCCGCCCTCGTCCCGCTTGGTTTTCTCTGTGTCCATTCTCTTGCGCCCCTTCGACATCGCATGTACGAGTTGTTCGTCTCGCTCCATGTCCCGGTTGCAATTGTCTTCTTGGGCATGATGTTTTGGCACTGCCACAACTACCTGACTTCCTGGCACTATTTGTTCGCGACAGCTGCCATCTGGCTGTCATCGTACATTTTACGACTCTTCTACCTTAACTGGACGAATCCATTCCGCATGTCGTGGTTGATCGGCGATGAGGCGGCGGTCACCATTATGCCCGAGAACGCCATCAAGGTCACCATTCCCACGCAGGTCAAATGGCGGCCAGGCCAATATGTGTACCTTCGGATGCCTGGAATCTCCGTGTTCGAGAACCATCCATTTACGATCGCATCACTGTGTAGTGATGACTTCCCTTCCGCATACGGCGAAGGGTACAGAGACATGGTGCTGGTTTTCCGGCCTTTTGGCGGCTTCACCAACAAAGTGTACCGCAGCGCCATGGAGCACGGCCCATGGCACACCTACCGCGCTTTCATCGACGGACCGTATGGGGGCATGCAGCGGAGGATCGAAGCCTTTGACGATGTCGTCCTCATCGCAGGCGGCAGCGGTATCACCGCCATCGTCTCGCAACTTCTTTCCCTCATCAAGAACATGCGTGATGGCAAAGCTGTCACGCGGAATGTGCATGTCATCTGGGCCTTGAAGCGTCCAGAGACCATGGAGTGGTTCAAGGAGGAGCTGCGTATCTGCCGCGAATACGCTCCGCCGGACAGCGTCACGTGTCAGTTCTACATCACCACAGCGAAGCGCATGGCAACCGGCCAGATTGTCAGTGCAAAGACGCCAACTCGGCCAGTGTCCCTCTTCTTCCACGACAAGGTGAACGATGCTTTCCAGAGCATTGCTGAGCACCGGCTCTCCGGAATCTCTGCTTTGGGGTCCAAGAGGCACTCTGCCCTGATCCGCGACGAAGCCAAGGGCGACCCGGAGCGCGAAAAGGAGCTCCGTCGCGAGAATGAAGACCATGTCACCGCTCTTCCGCAGGCACATCTTCGCAGCATGACGCGCAACCAGCTCGCACCACCGAGTCTCCATTCCAACCACTCCAATTCATCTCTCCACTCACTCCAATCCCATCACTCCCACCCCGACGCCATCGCCCCTGCCCCCAAATCCCTCGCCTCCCGCCGCACCGAACGCAACCTCTCCATCGACATCGCGCAAGCCATCGACGCCGGCTCCGGCGCCATAAACCCTGACATCATCCAGACGGACCCCACCGCCGGCAACAACATACAAGGCTTCGACTTTGGGTTCCCCTCCACCCCGACCGAGTTCCAGAAAAACCTTATGCGTTTTGCTTTTCTGCCAGCCGCAAGCAAGAAGAAAGACGGATGGACAACAGAGTACGGACGCCCCGATCTACCGTATACGTTACGGCAATTAAGCAAGGGTTTCGGGAGACGGACGTGTGTGTTCGTGTGCGGGCCACCGGGTATGCGGGTTGCAGTGAGCGAGACAGTGGCAGAGTTGCAGAAGGATGTTTTGGGGGATAGTAGGAAGGATGAGATTTTCTTGCATACGGAAAATTATGCGCTATGAGCGCGACAGACACTCTGATGTTTACGTTCCAAGGTTTATTCTTTCTCTTGTTTTATACTTTTACATGACCTCTGGATCTGGGAAGATTTCTGGATGGGTTGGTACGCATAGCGCTCGGGTCGGCTTTTGTTGGCTTTTTTCATATACCCTGTCATTTTTCTTTTGGCTGGATTTTTTGAAGGGGTTTCTGGTTGTGTAATTGATGATGGGATGTAGGTGGGGAAACGCCTTTTGGATGTGTATATGGTATATGGAACAGCGGTGGTGGATAAGGAGGCTGCAATTGACGGTCTCGGCGAAGGTAGTGGAAATATTGTCGAGCAGAATCGATCAAATCACATTACACCACACTTCGTGACTCCTCCAATGCGCTCATCTTCGAACACGATTGATCAAATCATGGGGAAGTGGACCCGGCGGCGAGCACATGTGGAGACACCAAAACGCGGGTACGTACCGACCCTAAACAGATCCCCGCAGCGATCCGTCCCGCAGCATCGAAGATCCACCCTCTCTTCTCGGTGCAGCAGAAAATTGATCGTGTACACAACCTTTATAAGTCGAGACTACACTCATCACATTGTACATCGAGCCAGAAGCAAAAAAGCAAGCAACCCGACGAACCCCCAAAAGCCCACAGACCTTCCCAATTTCTCCCCTCTTGGCCAACCAGCCCAAACAACTCCACCTCCGCATCACCTCCGCCCACGATACCTCCACACCCGCGCCATAAATCTCACCACCAACTTCCCTTTCCCCCAACCCCGTACGACCATCTCGTTCCCAAATCTCTCAAACCCGCATGCCTCTGCGACCACCCGCACAACCACGTACAACCATGCCGTAACACCCCTCGCTAGCACTCCCTCACCCTTCCGCATCACTCCTATAAATGCCCCGATCCTCTCACTCGCGCAAGCACTCGCACTCTCATTCGCATTCCGCGCGCGCCGCCCCATCCACAACAACCCAAACCGCAGCAGCAGCAGCAGCAGCGCAAAGTGCGGACTCGATCCCCGATACCGCACTCGGGCTCAGCGCCTCGGAAATCGCGCTCCTCCGCCACCACTCGAACATCGCCTTACACTCACGGGGGGGCTCTTCGACGTCCGCAGCCGCCAGCCAGGCTGCGTCATCCCAGGGTCGCTTATTGCTGGATCCGAGTAGTCTTGCGGCGCTGAGTGCGCATTTCGATGGCGTTATGGGTCGGATTAGGGAGAGGTGGGAGTGGGTATGTAATGATCTCCTTCCACTTCTACAAGAAAGGCGCGCGGGTTTACACTGGGAGGAGGACTTCGACGGTCGAATTCTTTATATAAAAAGAGGGGTTTTTGGTTTTCAGTAATGACACAGCGCTGATTATCGCAAATTCTTCTAGCTCTCCCATCAAACGACCCTGGCTACGCAAACCCAATACGACCGCTCCGGCAACGCCATCGCCCTCGCCGACGCCGAGATCGCGCGCTTCCGCGCTATTTTGGCCGAGATCGATGAGCTAGAGAATGAGTTTGAGAAGGTGAGACATATTGGGGAGATTGTGAAGGGGTTTCGGTCGAGGGTCGAGGGGTTGGAGAGGCGGATTTAGTAGTGGCAGGGGAGATAGAGTGTGGTGTGAAGTTTGTCAGAAATGCGTTGCTTTTTTCTTTTAATGGTTTTTGAAGGCTTTTTTTATTTCGGCGCAATTGGCTGCTTCAGAACTGAAGTAAAGAGATGGGACGCCTCACGGCATATGGATCGCGGGTTTTGGGGATTAGGTCGGAAGATGGGAAACGCCTCGCGGCAATGGATGTAGGCATTCGGTTTTTGCTTTTTCTGTTCTGATTGGTTTTGTACTTTTTTCTTCTCTTCTTCGATTGTCTGCCTTTTGTTGTCCGAGCCTCCAGAGGGACGGAGAGCATTGTAACTAAAAAACATTATTCGCGGATCATCATACCCTTGCCACTCTCAATCGACCACCCTTTGCCTGTTCGGAAGACATATGTGACTCTTGCTACAGCCCGATTCTTGATCGCCTTCGATTCAATGAAATGGGAAGGTATGTGTCCACCTGCCAGTCATTGAGACCCACGACCCGCCCATACTCCGCCATTTTCAACCATTTTGAGCAACACGTGCATATGTGGCTGTACTCCCAATACAACCTCATCATGCACCTCTACTGAATTGTTGGAGCTGTAGCCCGCATACGCATGCTTGGCGCGAAATAGTCTCTCTGATCAGACTTCTGGTTACACCCTCAACCTGCGTCAAGTGAGGGAAGAATAGGGAAGCCCAAGGGCATCCAGAAGGCAACTCTTAATCGTCAATGCGGAACCAGGGGCAAGGTACTCAGCTGGATCGAGTCCCAACCATGAAATAATATTGAACCTCACGATAAACCCCTACCAATGCTCCCAAAACCGCTCAAACTCGTTCCAAAAACCGAGAAAATGCTAGCAATGCCCCTTCCACCTTATTTTCCCATCTTGTCGCTCCTTGGACCCTGAACCTATCCCACAACCCCCTTCCTCCTCAACGCCACCTCCGCCAACCTCGCGAAATCAAGCCCTGCACCTGCCTGCTTGCTTTCTGGCATGTGCTCCCCACTGGCAATACAATGAATCTTCATCTTCGGATGGAACTTGAGATCGCTCAGTAGCTTCGGCGTGATCAGAAAGTACTGGCTCGTCCTCTCTTGACACGCAATATCCACCATACGTTCATGCACCATGCGCTCGTTGCGAGGATCCATTCCCTGATTGATTTCGTCGACGACGCGGAAGGGCGAGCGGGCGAGATCTTGCAGGGCCATGAGGTAGAAGATGGTTGAGACGGCGCGTTCGCCGCCGGATTGGCGGTGCGAGTCGAGTTGGGTGAGGGTTTCGTGTTCACTGTGGACATGGATCAGCATTGTGAAGGCATGTTTGGCACGCTGGAAAAACGTACCGGAACCGGACCGAGATCTTGATGGACCACTTTTCGAAGTCTTCGTCCTTGTCCACGTCCACTTGGCCCGCACACCCGATCTGTTTGAAGTTATGCGAGAAGCCTTCGCTGATGGTTGCGACGAGCTCATCGAGTTGTGGTTCCCACTGCTCGCGGATGTCGGTGATTTTGTGTCTCGTGGTTTCGAGTTCGGCCGTCACCTGTTCGAGGGCCCGCTGCTTCCGCTCAATTTCCTTCTCACGGTCTGCGAAGTGGCGCACAGCGTCCGGGTTGCCACCCGTCAAGAGGGAGAGCTTGTTGGTGACTTCGTCGATTTCATGTTCCAGCTCCTCCACAGACGCCAGATTTTTGTAGTCTTCGATGAAAGTCTTCTCTTCGTCTGTCAGCTCGGGTATGAACCTTTTGATCTCCTCGGTTAGCGCCCTGAATCTGCTTGCCACAGACTCTTTCTGTTGTCTTAGCGTTTGGAATCCAGTCTTCAGCCTGCGGATCGTGTTGTTGATTTCCGTATTCTCTTCCTCGAGAGCATCGACCTCGGATATGGCTTCCACGAGACGGATTTCGACCTCCACAAGGTCTTCCTGCGCGCGCTCCAGATCGCAAACGGATGTCTATACACAGTGAGTCATCTTCGTGGTTGCGAGTCCGAGGGAAACTTACCCGCAGCTCAAGGGCAAGCCTGGCCTTCCTCAGCTCAGCTTGCGATGCGGTTTCCTTAGCTTGCAGGATCCGTTGTGCTGTCTGACTCATGGTCTCGCGGATACTCTCAATCTCCTGTTCCTTTTCCGCTATCATCGGTTAGTGATGATGGCGAGCAGACAAGAGCATGAGCGACATACATATTCTGCGCGGCAACATATTCCACTGTGCTAAAGCCCTCTTCTTGTCCTTATGCTCACGATCCAGATCAGCCTAGTAGGATTAGCGTTGTGAGATGAAAATGCCATAAGACGCACCAGTTTGTCCGCTGCCTGTTTCGCCTTTGCTTCATGTTCAGCCAGTCGCCTTGCCATGTCGCCATACTCCTCTTTCACTCTCTGCCTATCCCGCTCGACTTCGCGACGTCGATCGTCCAAGCGACGTTTGTCCTCGTCAGACACAGGCTGGTCGACAAACACTTGTGCCGGTCTCACATGATTGACCTGGGTAGATGTAGCCGCAGAACCATACTCTCTTCTCCTGGTGGTCTTGTAACTCTTGTCTCCTTCTGTCCACTGTGATATGGGGCTCTCTTCCACTTGCTTTGACTGCATCTCAGACAGAGGATTCAGGCTGAAGGGTATTCGATGAAGCCTTTTGCTGTCGCAAAGCATAGCTAGAACAGGTTCCGGTCCTTCGATGTGATTGAGAACCCAGCCATCAAACCCAAGCTGACGCAAGTGATCGTCTGTGACAGGTGCGGAGTAGAATGACAGAGGTTTTGCAATCGACCGCAGTGTAATCTGATGAAGGCGCGGCCCATTCCTGCCGAGGAGAGCCTCTGAAATCAGGCGTTGATCGTCCCCGTTCGTGAATGTGATGGCTGTGAAATCTCCTTGATTCAGATTGGCCTCCACGATGTTTGCATAGCGAGGATCGGTAACTTTGCAAGTCAGGATAGGTGGGCCGTAGATTTCCCCTTTCAAAGACAAAGAGTCTCTGTTCTTCTGGATCCAATCCCAGCCGGTCCAGGTATCGGCCGAGAGGCGTTTTAAAAGGTTTGCCTGCTTCCCAGATTGTGTATCTAAGAGGTCTCGTTGCTGCGTCAGGTTCTTGAGCTGCTCCCCAATGTCTTTGAGCTGAGCCTTTGACTCAACCATCTCCCTCTGCACGTCCTTGGCATCCCTTTGCGCCGATAATCTGTTTTCAGTAAGGTTTTCGCGGTGTGCCCGATAGGCCTCGTCGTCAACTGCCACCGGAGCTTGCTGATGATCCCTTTTCAAATCAGCAATGACGCGCTCAATCCTCTTAATATCTTGTACGCGGCCCCTTTCCCCCTGTTTTTCGGCATTGACTTCGTTATCGGCATCTGTGATAATCTCCTGCTCAGCCCTTGCACTTTCGAGCAGCTCCTTAGATCTTTCTTTGGCTCGAGCGACGACCGCCTGACGCTCAATCTTGACAACTCTAAGTTTCTCCTTATATTCTTCCATGTCCTGTTGAGCTGCGCGAGCGGGCGCTGCATCCTCCTCACACTGCCCCAGCTGCGCCTTCGTGTCGGCCAGATTACCTTTCAACTCCTCGATCTGATTGCGCAGAAGCTTTCTCTCGATCCACGGCCGACATTTTTGTAGGGCTTTCTCCTTCGTTATAAGCTCTTCACGTTGTCGCCAACGTTCCATGTCACTTTGCGCAGATTCTTGCCTCTTCTGTAGATCCTTTAATGTTGTGGCTATCGATTGCTGCCGCATCTCATCCTCCTTTTCCTGAGTTCTTAGCAATTTAAGATCATCGTGCCACTGAACCATCTCTTCAGAGGCAGCTGCCCGGAGGGTCTCCCTCAAGAGTGCAATGGGGGTGAGGGAAGCGAATTCGACAACGCGATCCTGAGGCAGAAACTGGCACAGGTTATCGATCTGAATGGCTAGTGACTTTGCAAGCGTAACAACATTCTTTTGGTTTGATTGTTGTCCATTGATAATGAATTGGGATTTGTTACCCTCTTTCCGGATCTTGCGGCGGATGACATGATTCGGTGTATGCTTTGCGGCGGACGCAAGCTCGATTTCGATCGTAGCCTCTGCGCTCCCGTGCTTAACAAATTCGCCAATCTGCTTCGCTCGACCGAGATTCTGCCAGTATCAGCTCGCCTCCGTGTATACACCACAAAACGCTTACTGCAGGGTCCCAGCCGAGCCCAAGGCAAATTGCACAAACGAGCGTGCTCTTGCCTGTGCCGTTTGGGCCGATTACCATGTTAAGACTGGGTCCTGGGTGGAATTCGGCGGAGGTATATGTCACGAAATTGTTAAGAGTGACTCGGACAATGGCTCCCGGCTGATGTGGTTCTTCGAGATAATCATCGTCACCCGCAGAGTTATCGATGTTGGTCCCAACAGTACTTGCAAGGCCCACATTCCTCGACTGCTCTAATCAGCTTGGAGAAGAGAGAGTGCACGAGCACTGACCTGGGGCACCGCGTCGCGGCCGTAGCGAGCACGTTTGGGGGTCGACGAGTCGGGGCCTGAAGATAAGGATGACTCCTCATCCTCCTCAAAGGAGACTGAGGTACGCTTGACGCCCGGCATGGCTGCAGCGGTGGTTGTGTTGGACGTGAGGTGAGTGTAGGTCCATGTGGTGATGAGGGGACAAGAGGGCGCTAGTCTACATACGGCTACCCCGACGCGCCAAGCCGTTAAGAACGCGCCCGCGTAATCACGTGAGTAAACATTCATCCCCGGCCATCACCAGCACTTGCACCTTCACTTCAGAGAGCGCAACACCACAGGTTGCGCAAACATGAGGGACTTCGATCTGAACAATATGGGCTCATAAACCCAGGTTATTTACGATTACAAGGCTAATGCGACGCTATATGTACACTTTTCAGACATCTATTTCTTCTCCTTGGGGTTGATCATGAGCTCAGGGCGGACGTGCTACATTACAGTTAGCAAAGCGGCTTGCACAGTCTACACGTGTACGTACCTTATCAAAGTCCTCTCCCGAGATAACCTTCAACTGGTCGACGGCGCTCTCGCGGAGCGTGATGCCCTTCTTGTGAGCGTTCTTCGCCGCCTTGGAGGCATTGTCGTAACCAATAACAGGGTTGAGGCAGGTAACCAACATCAAGCTGCTCGCCATTAGTATCCGTAAGACATAGTGAAGGATATCAACTTACCTCTCATTCAGGAGCGAGCCGATGCGGGCCTCATCCGCCTTGAGACCGTCAACCAAGTTCTTCTCGAAACTCCTCATGGCGTCTGCGAGCAGACGGGAGCTGTGGAGAAGGTTGCGGATCATGACCGGCTTGAAGACGTTGAGCTCGAAGTTGCCCTGGGAGCCAGCAAAGGTAGTGGCAGTGTGGTTACCGAAGACCTGACTGCAGACCATGGTCAGAGACTCGCACTGAGTCGGGTTCACCTTGCCGGGCATGATGGACGAGCCAGGCTCGTTCTCAGGCAGCTGGAGCTCGCCCAGACCGCAGCGAGGGCCGGACCCAAGGAAGCGGATATCCTGGGCAATCTTGAACAGAGACGCGGCGAGAGTGTTGAGCTGGCCGGACGCCTCGACGATGGCATCGTGTGCCGCCAACGCCTCAAACTTATTCGGGGCGGTGATGAACTCGGTTCCGGTCATCTTGGAGACCTCGGCAGCGATGTCCTCGGCGAAGCCCTTGAAGGTGTTGATTCCAGTGCCAACAGCGGTTCCGCCCTGGGCCAGCATCCGAAGACGAGGAAGGGAAGACTGAATGCGCTCAATGCCAAAGTCGAGCTGCTGGACGTAGCCAGAGAACTCCTGGCCGAGGGTAAGTGGGGTGGCATCCTGCAAGTGGGTCCTTCCGATCTTGATGATGCGCTCGAACTGCTCGCTCTTCTGCTTCAGCGCGTCGCGGAGGCTCTTAAGGGCAGGGATGAGCGACTCCTCGAAGTCAAGGACGGCGGCGATGTGCATGACGGTCGGGAAGGTGTCGTTGGAGGAGGCGGACATGTTGACGTGGTCGTTGGGGTGGACGGGCTTCTTGGTACCCATCTGGCCGCCGAGGATCTCAATTGCGCGGTTCGAGATGACCTCGTTGGCGTTCATGTTGGACTGGGTGCCCGAACCGGTCTGCCAGACGACGAGGGGGAAGTGATCGATGAGCTTGAGCGACGCAACCTCCGCAGCGGCCTGCTGGATGGCCTCTCCGAGCTTGGGGTCTGCCCCGGATGTCAGCGCATAGCTCCAAGCTGCGGTCGGCGACACATACCGAGTCCGTACTTCATGTTCACCTTGGCGGCGGCGCCCTTGAGGATACCGAATGCGCGCACAATGGGCGGGGGCATGCGGTCTTGCGGCTGGTTGATCTTGAAGTTCTCGAGCGAGCGCTCCGTCTGCGCGCCCCAGTACTTGTCGGCGGGCACCTGGATCTCGCCAAAGGCATCGCTCTCAGTGCGGGTGGAGGCCATCCTGGCGGCAGTGTATGTGAAGTTGCGGCGAGCGGCGGCCCTGTATGCGGTCAATTGGGGGCAGGCGGGCGATGTGCGGACGGCGGTCGAGAGAGCTCTCTGTGCCTTTGTGTTTGAGCGGGTGACGAAGGAGGGGCATGCTCTGCTGGCATGTGGCCTCGGGCGCAGAGCCCCAGCCTCGGCAGCGCAGAGGGTGGTGCGAGCGGATCGGAACATGGGGTCACAGCCTCGTGAGGGGTCGGTGTTTGGAGGGGTGGAGGGGCTGGTTTCGAGACGCGGTGGATGGCAATGGATGGCCTAGGAGAATGACGCAAAAAAAGTGTAGAAAAAGCGTCGATGCGCACCAACGGAGGAGGACTGAGCTCTGGCCGTTGCCGGGGTCCTTCGTCGGCGGAAACCGGAGCTGCTTGGCAATCGAGCTCCTGCTCTTCCCTACTACGTAATCCTTGAAAGTAGACCTCCACTCCAAACAGCAACAACAAACGCAGCAGAATCCCAACGAACATAACACGGCACCCATCGCCGACTCGCAACCGTCACAGCAGAGCCAACCAAACGGCCAGCATGTGGCAAGCCTGTGGCTGTTGCTGTTGGGCCCTGCTGCTGGCTTGGCCGTGGAACCACAACTGCCCTGGCCTGGGCGCTTTCTCGGTCGTCAAGAGCTAGGTCACCAGTCACTATGCCGTCTCCGCGAGACAGGTCATTCCCAAAGCGCACAGCTTCCCGGGTCCTGTCGCCCGCGCACGATGTAGAACGTGTCCGGGCGTCTGTCCTTGGAGTTTGTGCTTTGCGCTGAAGCCAGCCAGCTGCCTGCGATCGCTGTATGTGGTGCGTGGATATGGCTCCGGATGTAAGCACGCTTATCTCCGTCCGCTCTACCTGCTCCAGGTGGTGAGAGTCTGGTACAGAGCTGGACTGCTAGATAAAGGACATGAGCGTTCACCCTGGGCTGCTCACCTGGCACATACCGCACCTGTGCATGCTGTTCCAAGGGACGTATAATGGCGCGCCCCCTCCCGAGACACGGAAAGCCGTCCACAGGACTTCCCCCGCAGGATAAAGGACCGCCTTTGCTGTCGTGCCGCCATGCCGTCTGCCGTCGCTGCGTTGGCCATGCTCATGTAAGTCCGTTTTCATAATCAATGTCAACTTCCCCTTGTGCCCTGCCACTGTTTCCCGTTTCCACGCTGCTCGTCTGACTGCTGTGGCACCCCCGCTAGGCGCTCGTACCAGTTGCTACCATTCACCCTCACCGATTCACCGTCCAACTTTGACGCCTTGCTGCAATGCTTCTTGCCGCCCGCTCTGGTCAGCTCTCATAGATGGTCTCAGGCTTGCGCTGCCTTGCTGCCACCTTTCCCGCCCATCATCACCGCGCCTGAGCATTGAAGTTGAACCCAGAACCGTGCCGCGTATGCGACAAGAGGTTCTTCTTTCAGACCCACGCCGCCTGACCTACACCTTGAAACGTCTCGAGCACCGTCACTCTGGGCCTAGCCACCCTCACACTCCCCCACCACGCCGATCCGCAACCCGCGGGCACCCGTCGTCGCTCCAGGGCTCCACACTTCTTACCTTCTCATGCGTATAGGCGCCGATCCTACCTGTGGACGACTGCCTATTCAACTTTCAGCGATCAAACCAGCTGGCAGTCCCCCAGGCTTTGGACCAGAGAGCCCTCCGCTGCCAGGCCGCCGGTTCGAATTCGGGAGGCCGACAGCTCAGGAACTGGTAGCTGTTTGCTCGCTTTCCTGCTAGTGCAGCTGCTAAGGTGAATCCTCCTCGTCATACATGGCCGCTAACGACAACAACCACCACCCCGACGGAATCCTCCCTTCGGATCCAGCACCACTCCCCCAGCGTCAATCTGGACAGCGCCCGGAGCGACCAGGACAATGGAGCCAATTCAACCCGTACTCCCCAGGCAGCGCCCACCAATCTTACCAATCCTCGACATCACAGGAGCCTAATCACCTACCGCAGTCTCTCTATCATCCTCAACTGCTACCATACCCTGCCTACCCATTCTCCTATGGATTGCCGGATCCTACAGGCACTGCGATTTGGAGCTCCCTGCAAGGACAGGTACTAGGCCCTCTACAGGCTGGCCAATTGATACATACATATCCGCTGCCGTCAACAGGGCCAAGCCATGACTACGGCCTATATGTCCCGTCACTACCCCACTTCGTTGGATACCCGCCTCCTCCTGCATACCCATATGCAATTAATGCCACGGAATCCTCGTACCAGCAACCATACCAGCAAATACCAATGAGACCACTTGACCATCCCCAGCGTCCTCCGGGATCAAACCAACTTCGACCCATGGAACCCACAGTCAGTTTAAACACGGCCTCGTGGTCTCAGACACTGCCTGTCCAGCCTGCACACCCCGCTCAACCACGGCACGCAGCATCACCATCCCATGCAACGCCAGCCCCGTATCCACCAGTGCCGACGCATCCAAGGGCTCAAAGGTCGGCGGCCACTTCAACAACGTCGAGTAGCGTTCACAGGGAAGGCAATCCGAGCACGACACGCAGTACTTCTGCGTCGGAAACCCCCTCATCCGGACAGCGCGGACCGTACGGTGCAAGCCGTGAAGGGCATGGTGTTGATCAGCGGCCGCGCCTAACCCAGCCTAGCGCCTACAGCCCGGCTCCGCCGGCTCTGCGGGACCACAGCAACACAGACCGAAGATCCAACCGTCGGAGCTACGACCGTATCTCCGGGGGATACCAGGAATCACAGACGGAGGCCGACGATGCAGCAGAGCGTATACGGGTGGAGGAGCGGCGTCGGCACATCCAGCGAGAGCGAGACCGGCAGTACAGCATTCGAGATGCGAGCATACCTACGACTATGCAGATGTATATGCTGAAGAAGAGCCTCATTCGTTTGCTGCCTAGTGAGCTCCCGAAAGGGGTGGAGGCGCACTGCGACATCTGCGACAAGGATTACTCGATCACCGACTGCGAGCCAACAGAGGACGATGAAGTGGCAATGCAGCTACCATGTGAGCACATCTTTGGTGAGTGGTGTGTTAACGAGTGGCTCAAGACGTGCGCCACGCAGAAACTCAAGATCACCTGCCCCATGTGCCGTAAACTCCTCATTGACCCCCTGGCTGGACGCTATGCGGATTTTGCTAGGCATTTTGGCTCTCACATGCCTAGGGCAGAGTTGGATATGGAATTTTCTCGGTATTATGCGAGGACCCCAGGCGAACGAGAAGAGCTCATGAGGAGGCTCAGAGAGGACGTACGGCTTGAGTATGCGAGAGGGGAGTGACTACTGTTTAGTCTTGCGTACAGTTCAGGGTCAATCGGACAGAGCAGGGTCTTTCATTGGGGATAGATGCTAGTTGGTTGGGGGTTTGCCGGAAGACTGTGATCTGGGCTAGCTGCAGACGCTGTGAAGTGATAGTAAATCAGGGCCCAGACAAGAATGCGGGCGGTCCTGTGAAATATAATAGATTTCTATAACACCTAAGGCGAAGGTGGATGCGTGGTAGTCAAGTTGACCATGTTTGCGGGGCAACATGTGCATATCGTCATCGCCCGATTGGTTGGCCCCAAGCAGGAACGCGTCGCTGGTTGCACGAGGGGCACCGCCAAGGCTGCTCCCACTGTTTACGGACCCCAAACATGGCCCTCCTCCTCTCTCTCCGCTCTCCCTCCGCACCAATTCCTCTCGCTAAGCCCATCCCCGCCTCTGAACCATGGATGTCCGTCCAGAGAGGCTCTCACTGCCCATGGCACCCCCTCCGCTGCACACGCGGCCACTCGACATCGGCGGCCGCCCCACTACGCCGGCCGATGCGCTCGTGAGCCCGCAGCAAACTCCGCAGGGCAGTCCCAGCAAGAACCACCAGCCGCCGGGTGCCTTCGACCTCCCCCACGTCTTCGAGAATGCCATGCGCCTGTTCCCCACCATTGGATCGCCCAACAAGAACAAGTCCAGTGCTCCTCCGTCCCCAAACAAGGCGAACCTGCCAGCGGAGCCCTTCAGCGACCCGGATGCCACAGCACTCGGTGCAAGCACCCCGACACCCCGATCGAACAAGGAGAACACTCCGCCGGGCTCCCGTCTGTCGCCCACCAAAGATTCGCACTTCGTCAACCATGCCGCCCAGTCTCGGCAGGAGCCCTACCGGACGAGGGAATTGGACACGCAGACGACACGCTGGCCGCAGCGCCTCTCTGCCGAGGAGCTTGAGAAGGCGCGAAAGCCTACAGTGAAGCGTCTTGCGAACGTCACACAGCTCTGTAGGTGCTCTTGGGCCTGTGGAGTGCTGCTGCTGACCTTACAGATTTCCTCGACTACTACTACGACCTCCTCACATACGTCCACACCCGGCAAAATCGCCTCAACCAATTCAAAGCTCAGAACCCCCCACCGCCAGAGACCGACGAAGCCGAGTATAAAGCTGCCTTGGACCACTATCTCGGCCGCGAGAGGGCAAATCTCCGCAAGCGGCGGACACGACTGCGCCAGGGTGACTTCCAGATCCTCACACAGGTGGGCCAGGGCGGGTACGGCCAGGTGTTCCTGGCGCAGAAGAAGGACACGCGGGAGGTGTGCGCCTTGAAGGTCATGAGCAAGAAGCTGCTGTTCAAGTTGGATGAAGTGCGCCACGTCTTGACGGAGCGTGACATCCTGACGACGGCAAAGAGTGAGTGGCTGGTGCGTCTGCTGTATGCTTTCCAGGATGAGAAGAGCATCTTCCTTGCAATGGTATGTATCTGTGCATCCAAGTGGAGTTGTGCTCATCAATGCAGGAATACGTCCCCGGAGGCGACTTCCGTACCCTTCTCAACAACACCGGCGTGCTGCACAACCGCCACGCCAGGTTCTATATCGCAGAGATGGTCTGCTGCGTGGATGCCCTCCATCAGCTCGGCTACATCCACCGCGATCTGAAGCCAGAGAACTTCCTCATTGACAGCACCGGCCACGTCAAGCTGACCGACTTCGGTCTCGCCGCAGGCATGCTCGCCCCAGCAAAGATCGAATCCATGCGCATCAAGCTGCAGTCCGTCGGCGACGTAGTCAATGCCTTCGGCCGCCCCGTCGAAGAGCGCACGGCAGCCGAGCGCCGCGAGAATTACCGCTCCCTCCGCGAGCGCGACGTCAACTACGCCAAATCCATCGTCGGCTCCCCCGACTACATGGCGCCGGAGGTGCTCAAAGGCGACGAATACGACTTCACAGTCGACTACTGGAGCCTGGGCTGCATGCTCTTCGAAGCGCTGGCCGGCTACCCGCCCTTCGCGGGCGCCTCGGTGGACGAAACGTGGCAGAACCTCAAGCAATGGAAAAAGGTGCTCCGCAAGCCCGTGTACGAAGACCCGCACTACTACTTGTCCAAACGCACGTGGGACCTCATCACGCGGCTCGTCGCCAGCAAGTCCAGCCGGTTCCGCGGCGTGGGTGAGATTAAGAGTCATGCGTACTTTGCCGAGGTGGACTGGGATGCGCTGAGAGAGCAGAAGGCCCCGTTTGTGCCGGAACTGGACTCGGAGACGGACGCTGGATATTTCGATGACTTTGGGAACGAGGCAGATATGGCAAAGTATAAGGAGGTGCATGAGAAGCAGGCGGCGCTTGAGCAGCTGGCGGAGAGGGACGAGAAGATGGGGAAGAGTCTTTTTGTTGGTTGTAAGTATGCCCCAATTGGCGTGGTGGGGATGAGAGGGCTAATGATGTGCAGTTACTTTCAGGCATAAGAAGACGGCGGGGGATGAGGGGGGTGGTAAGGCGACGCCGAGGAAACCGCTTGCGGTTGTTGATGAGAGCTTTGGGACGATTTTCTGAGGGGAAGATGGGAAGGGGTATGGGTGAGGCACTGGCTGTCGCGCCCGTTGCTCGGGTTTCTTTTCGTGTTTGTTTTCTTAGCGGGCGGATTATCTCGTTTGCGGAGCATGTCGTTGGGCATGGCCAGCATGACGGTCGGACTGAGGGTAATGCGTGTATGATGGTCATAGCGGGGTCTTTCTTTTTGGCAAAGCAAAGCAGGTTGGGCGTGTGGAGTTAGCGGTTGAGTTTGAGCACTTGCATGGTTTGAAGAAGAACCTGGTACGGGTATAGGGTAGCGCGCAAACGACAAGAAAGGATACAGTATTCTGATAGTGAGGTGCAGCCACAATAATAAGACCGTTGAATTCCCCTCCCTTCTCCCATAATGTATGAATAACCATGTAACGATGCGGGTATATCCTATAACAATAACAACAAAACGCCATTCCAACCAATGCATCCACAACTCCACCTCCAAAGACCCGCACGCCCTCTATCTCGCCCAAACGCCTCACCGAACTCCCCACACCACTCTTACCCCGCTTCTCGCCTCCCACCTCTCTAACACCTCCCATAAATATTCTCGACTCCGCATGACAAGAAATTCCATCTCTCTCTTGCGCCTCTCCTTCTAGTGGGGGTCTTTCTTCCCTGCTTTCTTCTTGCTGCTACTGGAACTTGGGCCCGCGGCGGCAGAGGTTTTTGGAGAGGCGGGTTTCTCGTAAGCTTCTTTGTATAGCGGTGGGGGGAGCCGGTGTAATTGTGCCGGCGTCGGGGGATTGAACAGTGTTCGACCTGGTATACCCGATGAAGGGAACGGAGGAGGGGAAGAAGTGAGACCGAGGGCGATACGGTTGAAGTGTCTACGGGTTGCTGTGACGGACTGTTCAATGTTCTTATCAGCAAACAGGCCTCAAGCACGGGAATATCGTAGCGTGTTCGATATCTCCCGCATGTCCAAAACCAAAAAGGAAGTGCGCAAGACATACCTCCTCCCTCGCACTCGCATGCCAGTACAACAATTCTAGATTATCCACGATTTCCAACGCTTCTTGTTGTCGTTTCTGCGTCTCGTACGTGGAGAATGCAGGATCCCCGCTCGGTAGATTAAGGGCTTGTGCCCAGCGCTGGGAGGCGGGGAAGAGATCGTCTGGAGCTGAGGGTTGGGGGCGGCGCGGTGGTAAGGGAGAGGTGGGTTCCCTGGGGTCGGTTGAGGGGGCGTCGGTGGGTGGGGGGAGTGGTGCCCATGGGGGGAAGGGTTCGGTGGACATGAGTGGGTGTCAGATGGGGGTGGATGTGGAAGGAGGGTGTCTCTGTGTGTGGGTATGTGGTAGAGAGTGCGATGTGTGATGTTGGTGTAGATAGATTGTAGTAAATGGAGTAGTTTGCTTGTTGAGGAGGGTTGAGCTCGGAAGTGGTCGAAGGGAGGGCAGCTTTATCGATAGGAGCCTTTTACTGCTTTGGGCTAGCAAAAGTGTATTGCGGGGAAGGAGCATTTTCATCTTTCATCCTGCACGAGAGCTCGAGTATATCCTATCTACTGGTTAGGCAAATTCTGCGGTGTCTATTAGGCTTGTTCAGTTATCCTTTTGCACCTAGCCTGATTCGCCGAGGGTAGAAAAACAATCGCGTTTACAACCTCAATCTACAACCAGTCCAACAAACTCAAGACAGCACGCGCATATCAGGTCGCTTTTACCATCTCTCAGACACCATAATCATATTAGCTCAAAATTTACTCGAAATTCAACACTTTTGACGCGACTTGCCTAAATAGGCAATATAGTATTTGGAAAGGCTCAAGGATCGAGCTTTCGAGGTCTTTTCACGTCCTTTTCACAACCTCGAGATAGCCCGCGCATATTAGGTCGATTTCAGCATCTGTCAGACACCATGATCATATCAGCTTAAAATCAGCTTTAAAATCAACACTTTTTGCGCGAGTTGCATAATGAGGAAATTTAGTTTTTGAAGGGTTACGAGGACGGATTTCTCCAACTCGATTTACATGCTTTATGACAACCTTTAGACGCACGCGCATATCAGACCAGTTTTGGCATCCCTCAGCGCCTATGGTCATATCGGCTTAAAATTAACTCAAAATTAGCTTCAAAACCAACACTTTATTGCGCGACTTGCCTAATTAGGAAGTTGCATATCTAAGGTGATTGAAGAGAGTGCTTTCGGAGGTTGGTTGAACTGAATCAAATGAACACCATGTCCACCTTAAGTATCTCTAAGAGAGCAGCAGATCAAATTGGAGTTGTCAGATCACACCACCAAGAGCAGATTTGGACAGAGGAGAGGTGTAATCGAGAACTCGAAAGGATTTACTGGTACCATAATGACGTTCACAGATCGATATTCCACGAATGATCAACAAAAAAACTATCACAATGAATGATTCTACGAAAAGAATACGAAGCTCCAACCTCCAACGCCATCGCTATGCAGGATCCAATTTCCAAACAAAAAGCCAATTGCAGAATAGGAATAAAGTGGCAGTTAGGGGTATCACAATTCCTTCCACGATCCTTGGACCGGCTTCCTCGAAACACCCGTATACTGATCCCCCTGCGCCTGCGCTGGCTGATACGCATGATACGTCGACTGCCCCGGGTATGAGGGCTCAGCCGCCTGATACTCCTGCTGACCTGGATATGACGCAGCTGGAGGTTCGTATCGCGTGGAGCCCGAGGGAGCGTAGTGCGTGGGAGATGACACTGGAGACGGAGCTTGGTGAGCCGAATGGTAGGGCATTTCTAGAGGGCGGTTCTGGCTGGGAACCGCATAACCGTAGCCACTGGATTCCTGGGGCGTAGGGCTAGTGTATCGTGGTGCGGGGTCATATGCTTGATCGTATGCTTGTCCGTAGGCGGCGTTTGGTGATCGTCGGCCTTGATAGTCGTTCTGGTACCCAGCTCCAGCTCCGTAGACTGGGGATAACGATTGCTGGTGTACTGGGGATACGTCGCGATAGCGGTTGTCCGGCTCATAGCCTCCTGCGTAAGGCCCGGGGCTTCTCCGCGGCGCTTGGTTTACGAATGAGTCGTTCTGGTATCCAACCGGGGAAGCATAACCGTCTCCCGTGGGCGAACGATGGACAGGAGATCGCCTGGGCGCAGCCATGGCTGCTCCGGCAGCGACACCAGTGGTGTCTAATCGGGACAGCTCCACATCGCCACGCTTCTCTGGGATCACTTCCTCCTCGACCCTCGTGCTCTTGGCTTCACTCCAGACGGGCATCGCCGGCAGGGCGTCCTCGTTCACAGGTTTACTTTGGCTTTCGAACTTGGCGTACTGGGGGCGTTCGGGCTCAGGGGCTGCGAATGCCGGAGCCGTGTGCGAGTGGTATTGTTGGTGGACAGGGCGCTCTTCATAAATGCGCCCTGAGGCATCCGGCTTATACGAAGGCTGTGCATATACAGGCGGTGGCGGCGCGCTGTGTACGCGCTTGCGTCCTCGACCGGATGGACAGCAGCATGTGCAGCATTTGACGCAGCAACAGGCGATCTCAGCGCCACAGCAGATGCAGCGCGCAACGCAGAATATGACGGTAAGGAGGATGACGGATCCGACGATTATTGCGACTATGACTGGCCATCTGAGAGGGGTGAGTAGGGGCGAGGCATGGGGGAGAGTGACACTGACTTGCAATACGTTTTCGCCATACATTTGTCCCATGAAGAAATGGTGTCTTTCGCCGATGCGAAAGGGTCGCTGGGTGCCTCTGGTAGGGACATCTTCGACGCCTAACAGTGCGCGGTAAAATCAAGAAGGGGAGAGACGGGCGACTGCGATATCGTGACTTTCGGGTACGTTCAGTATGTGACGATGTAAAGGGGCAGTGCGCGATGTCGCATCACCGGGGAATGCAACAGCCAAAACGTTCAAGAGAGTGACACAGACAAGAGTGTATGGAGAGAACACAAGTCACAAAGGCGAAAGCGCCCGCGCAAATGAAGAATATCGGCCAAGAGCCCTGTTCGGGAGGCCAAAGTGTGGTGGCCGTATGATGAGACGCCGGGGCGGACATCTGCCAAGTCGCCGCCACAACGCGTGGAATTGTGGCTGAGCTGAGTCTGGGGATGCCTTATGTCCACTCATCCTACTCCATCGTCGTTGCGTCAAACATGTAACACGCGGCTTTGCTGATCACCGCGTCATGATGATTCGTCTGTCGCGAATGGCATTGCTATATTTGGTTTGTGGTTTTGATGTCTTCGTTCAACCAGAAATCGAAGTACCAATTGATGTCTGTGGACAGAGCTGCACAATGCCGAACAATGTTCTTCCTGAAATAGCTTCTGCATTGTGCTTCGAGCTATTGACAAGGTGGTTATAAGTGTTGCAGCACAAAGACATTATCGTGGAGAAGGAATCTAATGCTATATATCAAAGTGTCCGTCTCAAGGTTTGAGGTTGTTCGTGGCTGTTTCCAAGGGGTGAGAGAAGACAGAGATCACGCATGCTCCATCACGGAACATTTCTCAGGGTGCGGGTACAGTCTTTCCGTTCCATCAAGAGCATGGCGTCCTCCGTCCGCGTAGGGCTCTTCAACAAGCCGCGCGTCTTCTCATCGCCCTTGATCCATCTCCCAGGTCAAGGCTCCCCATTGCGACAACGCTGACTGCAGGACAGTTATCGCAGCTCTTCCCAACCCTACATATGTACATGCTCCCCTCCAACCCGTTTGTAGCCCTCCTCCCCGCAGGTTCCGTCACCCGTGAGGGTGTGGATCGAGCTGTGCGATGGATGGAGCTGGATAGATCCGAGGATAGCACAGCCATCGATGCTACGCTTGATCAGTTCCTGGAAATCCATCAAGCGTTGGCGTTTTTGGGGAATGGAGAAAAGGAGAGCATCATGCAGACACTTGACTCACATATCCGGACTGAGTGGGAAGGTCGTCTTTCCCTGGCTGAAGTCAAGGATTTGTGGGCTCTGCGTCACTTGCCATTCACTGAGCCGTACATGTCTCTTCTGCTGAACAAACTAGCACTTTTTTGTCGCCGGACTGTGGATCTCATTGATAAGGTCAAAGCGCAACAGAAAGACAGGGTCTATCCTGAGTTGTTAGAGCAGTTGGCGTCA
Source organism: Sporormia fimetaria CBS 119925 (assembly GCA_010093795.1). Taxonomy (NCBI): domain Eukaryota; kingdom Fungi; phylum Ascomycota; class Dothideomycetes; order Pleosporales; family Sporormiaceae; genus Sporormia; species Sporormia fimetaria. The sequence goes on along the minus strand of MU006580.1, from coordinate 147,287 downwards.
GACATCGAGATCCTGAGGTGGGTGCGTGATGATGAGGAGTTGTTCCGCGAGGTAGACGAGCGGGATAGAAAGATGCAAGAGGAAGCAACTCGTGTGCCGGCGCAGAAGACGCGGCGACGGCGACGAAGCCCCTTTCGGCGCCGCTTGACAGTGGTGGAGGAGGAGGAGGACGAGGAGTCATAGACTCGTATAGTAAGTATTCAGGTAACCTGTAATAGGTGGATGCGTATCACTACCACTGGTTCCGAGACGGATCGACAATCAAAGTTCTTTGAAGACCATGCGGTTTAACTGATGAGTTATCGTGCTTTGTATGCTGTAGACATGCTGTCCAGTTCGGCGTGTATCTTGGAATTGTGTTGCAATCATCAATCCGTATTATTCTCGCGAGAAAAAGTCGGATTACTGTAAGAGCTGTCTGCTGTGTTTGTGAGAAAAGTGAATGGAATGGAGGGATCTGCTCAGTTCGCTATCAATACAGGTCTGAGGGTATCCACGGCGCACCGCCGGGGGGGGGTTTTTTTTTTCTTCTTAAAGCCGCCTTCGAGTAGAAGCAATCTGAGTAGCTATGCGTAGTTGCCTCCGTAAATGAAGATCGACTGCGGTTGTGCTGAGTGATGCGGATTACTTCGGCGATGTCATGAGGACGAGCACGGAGCCGGGTCAAGATTTGTCCGCGTGCTAAGCGATCCGCCAAGCCCAGCAGGAGCACCACGAAATTCGAGCTCGTCAACACCGAACCTCCCCATCCCCACGACCTCCCAACCCCACCACAGCAATCATGTCGAAGCGCACCAAGAAGGTCGGCATCACCGGTAAATACGGAACGCGCTACGGCGCTTCCCTGCGTAAGCAGGTTAAGAAGATGGAAGTAAGTTGCACTTCTCCGTGAGACGGCTATGAGTCCGCGAACAGTACTGACAAGCGCCCGACAGATCTCCCAGCACGCCCGGTAAATGCGCCTCCCTACAACAATTTTCGTCCCCTACACGAACAACTTCCACTGATACCCCGGAACAGTTACACATGCACATTCTGCGGCAAGAACGCTGTCAAGAGGAAGGCTGTCGGCATCTGGGAGTGCAAGTCGTGCAAGAAGTGCACCGCCGGTGGCGCTTACACCGTCTCGTAAGACCCCCATCCCGCCGTCGGGGAGAAGCGCAATCCTGGAAACCCTCGCGATGGAGCGTCATCCCCGCTATCGGACAAAATTTGCTAACGCATGCCTTCCACAGCACCCCTGCTGCCGCCGCCACAAGGTCGACCATCCGCCGTCTTCGCGAGATCGCTGAGGTCTAAACGTGCTTTGGGATCATGGGATGGTGGAGTTCTCGGTTGTTCAAAGGCTGTGGGCGAGACCATGGATATGAATGAAATGGCTCGATTCTTACCTGCATCTGGGGTGTCCTTCCTCTTACGATAAGGACATGTTATCAGGATTCCCACACAATTCAATGCTTTGTCACGACAAACAGAGCGTGCATTTGCCGATGGAGCACGATGGAAGGTCGATTCTTCCGGTCCATCTATGCAGCATGAATGAAGAAAAGTCGAGAACACCACAAGGCCCTGCCCGAATCCTTTCCTGCTTGCGTACCGTCCTCTCTCCGGCAGCCGATCCTTGGCCAACGTCTGGTGTTCTCCATGGTCCCTTTGTGAATGTAGTCACTCAACCAGAAGGATGACCGAGAGACATCTAGACTCAGAGTTCCAGCATTGGTTTATACCGGATTTCATGACACCCTCATTCTCACCCTTTCGGCTCTCACTGATGTTGTGTCATCATTAACTCCATGGACGTCTGCAGCATATGATACACCTTGCCTTGTCAATGCCGGCAACCCTCCCCAGGCCATACCAATGGCTCACATATATCTCTACACAGTTGTAACGGTATCGCAGAAGAATTGTGGTTGACCCATCGAAGACTTGCAGTAGCGTTGCACCACTATATGAACTCAGACCGGCAATTCGTTGTGCCCGTCACTACAATGATGAATTCAGTTTGTCTGCCAGTTCCAATGCTGCATGCTCTGTTGTCAAGTCATTTGTCCTCACTTCATATCAGGCACGTGGAACATGGCCAGGTCCACGGCCTTGGCGCTATGCCCCAGGCCCCAGGCGGACATGCCGGACGTCACCTCTCATCTTCCCACCACATTTCATCGCTCCACATAACCCAGGACAACCCCCTACGCCCTCACGCTTCGCAAATACCTTTCGCACGTCGTAGCCCTACCCTCGCAGCAGCAAGCCTTGTCCTGATCCCCACCACCGTTGCTCCCACCCAACCGCCACCATGTCCAACCTCGTCGACGCCGAAGCAGGCACCGAGCGCTTCAGCAGCTACGAAGCCGAGCTCAAGCTCGTGCAAGCGGACCTGAACCAGCAGCTTGAACAGATACCGGAGCTCAGCGGCGAGCCTCGGAAAGCGGCCATCGCGAAAGCGGAACGGGCTCTTGAGGAGGGCGAGGAGTTGGTACGTTGACGAGATGCTCTATGCCGCGGACTCTTTTGGGCGTTCACTGGCCCACTTCCTCGGTCGCTCATGCTAACGGTATCTAACACAGCTCGGACAAATGGCCCTCGAAAAGCCCAACATCCCCGCAAACCTCAAACCCAAAGTCAACACGCGCTACCGCAACCTACAATCCGACATCGATGCGCTGAAACGCCGGCTTACCTCCCTCTCCTCCGACCGTCGTGCGCTGTTCGGGTCTCGCTACACGGATGATCCGACGACGGACGACCAGCTCGAGCAGCGGCAACAGCTGTTGTCTGGCACGGAACGTCTTGGGCGGAGTTCGCAGCGGCTGAGAGAGAGCCAGAGAATTGCGCTCGAGACTGAGCAGATTGGTGCTGGGACCCTGAGTGATCTGCATCGTCAGCGGGAAACGATTGAACATACGAGGGGGACGTTGTTGGAGAGTGAGGGGTATACGGATCGGAGTATCAAGACTTTGAGGGGGATGGCGAGGAGGTGAGTTTTTCTGATTTCTTCTACTTATCTTTTGCGAGGCGCGCTTCGGTAACTGGCGTTGATCGCGTTCAGATCCTGGTGGCCATTCTAAGGTTGCTGTTCTGGGTTTGTTGAGAGTGGTGTGTTGACAATGTGCAGGATGGCGACAAACCGGATTATCACGATTGCGATCATTACGGTGCTTGTTTTGCTCATTGTTTTGGTCATCTGGAGTAAGTTCAGATGAGGAGGACTCGGGTGACTGTATTTGGAGCTTTATGTTCACGGGTTCATGGCAAGGTGTTTGGGTGTATGGTTCAGTGCGCCGTTGGGTTGGCAGGAAGTTTCCTCGAGGAAGACTCACCTTGGGTTCTTTGCGGACTTGGCCGCGGTCGGGTCCTCGTAGCTGTTCAATGATTGTATTTGTCTTTGCCTTGGGGGACAGTCATGACGCTGTACTTTTGCTTGCGTGAGTTACTACTGCTCACCTTCCACTCAGTCATTTTATCTGTTTTGTCAACCTTTCCACAGCTCGTTACTGGGTTGTGACCTGCTGTGTAATTGATGCTCGAGAAGAAACAATAGCCATACCCCATCGAAGTCCATACGTTGCGTAGAGCGCACGTGCCATTTAGGGCCAAAAGTCCAAAGCCAGACTTCCACACCCTATGACGCGCCCATTTTCACCTCTACCTCCTTCGTCAACTCCCTCTCCTCATCACCCTCCTTCTCACCCCCCTGTTCCCTCCTCTCCACCTCCATCCTCTCCCTCTCCTCCAATGCCCTCATCTCGCGTTCCGCCTTCTCAACTTCCTTAAGATCAATATCCTCAAACCCAATCTTCTTCAAAATACTCCCCGTGAGATACCGATATCTCAAATGCCCACTCACCACCTCCGAAACATCCACATTCTGGACTCCATGGACCCCCATCACAGGCTGCAACCCTGCAACACCCAACTGGATACTAGAAGTCCGGTACAAAAAGCCCAGGATATAGTCATCAGTCGAGAACACGTTGATAACGCGGCCCGACACCACGCTCCTTACTCTCCTCCAATCTTCGGCGTCCGATGGCGTAGGCGCGCCCAGTAACGCGACGTGTTCGACGAGGCCGAATGCCTTGCGTTTCGCGAGGCTCTGTAGACAGGAGAATATGAGGCGTGCGCCTAGGGAATACCCCACCAGCGTAACCGGTCGCTCTCCTTGCGCTTTATTGATCAGCGCGTCGGCGAGGACCTCGCCCGCTTTATCGGCCCGCGCTTTCGCGACGCTGAACGGGTTATCCAGGACCGACGCTACTTTCAAGAGCCCCAGAGGCCAGAGGCCTGCTGTAAGGGCGCCGAAGACGGTGCGTTTTATGATTTGCCCCTTGGCGTAGTTCCAGGCGTAGCTTTTTACGAAGGTTTCCATCGAGTTGCCTAGTCGCAGCAAGGCGTCTAGCTCGTAGCGTAGTGCGAAGCCTTCGATAGAGGTGTCGATGTAACGCCAGGGTCCCAGGACGTCTTCTTCGGAGGTCAGCCAGCCGGAAATCGCGATGGCGACGCGGAGGCGGCGATGCTCTTTTGTGTTCTCCGACTGTGGGGAGTAGCGGATCGGTATGAAGCAGAAGTCGCTGACTTCTTTGGCATAATCTTCCATAGCGCGTCCGGTCATGCGACCTCCATATGCTCCGAATAATCCGCCTACAAGCACAGATGAGCTGGCAAGCGTACCCAGATATCCTGCTGCTGCTGTGGCTCCCAGACCTAGCCCGCCCATCACGCTGCCTACGCCTGCTGCGAGGAGTGGTGCTGCTAGGCCGCCGGTAACGCCGATAAGAGCTGCGCCGGCGACAGACGCAAGACCGACTTTCCATTTTCGGGCGACGGAGGATTCTTCGGCAGCTTTTTTGGTTTCGGAGTCCGCGTTCATTTGTTTTTGGTGGGCGGCTGCTTCGAGGAGGCCGAGGGACACGGCTTCTTCGTCTTTCTTGAGGACGCTGAGGTGGAGGTGGAGGGAGGTGGTTAGGTGGAGGAGGAGGACGCGGGAATGGGCGGAGTAGTGTTCCTGTTGTGTTGTTGTCAGGGGTTGCGTAGAGATGGAAGCTTCGGATAGAAACTCACGAGACTCAGGAGTATGAGAACCAGTGAGTGCAATATGAGCGCTCTCTTCGCCTCGTCCAACCGCACTAATTCGGTGTCGAACGGCGGATACAGCTCTTTGAAAATTGCATCCTGGGACTCGTTTCTCTCTTCCACACTGGAAATGCTTTTGTCCCCAGTATCCTGTCTCTTAACACCTGCTTCCACTTTTTCTGCCGCCACATGCTGACTCTGTGCTCTAGCTTTCTCTTTCGAATTCACCACTTCGCCTATCCGACTGATGACTTGTCCACGCCATTCATCAAAATAGGCTAGCATTGCAGTCCTCAGTTCTTGCACCTCTGGTTTGGCGAGTTCGGTTTTTGCGTCTTCTTCACGCTCTGCTCGTGCCTTGTTCAGCTTCTCTTTCTCACTCGGATCCGCAATCGATACTGTCTCAGACAAGCTGTCCTGCTCTTTAGCCGTGAAGGTATGAACTAGTGAGCTCCTCATTGTAGCCATGATGGTTGCAACTAGAAGTGTCAAGTCGGCACATTGGTCCGCGGATAACAAGGTGGTGAGGGAGGTCTCGTCTTCTTCTTTCGGGGCTTTTGAGCCTCCGAATGGAAGACGGGATGCAAATGTTGACGCCATATTTGTCTGAGTGGTAATGTGGTTAAGGGGTTGTAGAGACCTGGAGCTCTCATACTGGACAGCTAGGTGCCCAGGTGAATTTAGGATGACGTAGAGCACCCGAAGAGGAAGGCAGGGCATCCAAATCTAACCGGATGAGGTTGGCTCCCGCTGTAACCCTGCATTAGGGTACGCATGGGTCATGCATACTACTTCACATCAATTATTGAAGACCACAGGTCCTGCACACTACACAGTTGTCAGACACTCAAACGATGCTTGCGTTCAAAGTATCATTACAAAGGTATCATCAACGCTCCAAGCTCCTCCTAAGGAGGCTATCTAATCCCCGGCCTCGGCGGTCCCGTCGGAAAGGTTTTCGCGCTGAGAAGCACGCCCTTGACGGCCCGGATGTCTGCCTTGAAGGCGTCAATCTGGTCCTGCCCACCGTCCTTCTTCGGCAACCCGTACGTGCCACCATATAGTCCACCCATCCCAGAATAGTGATTCTGATAGCTCATTTCCGTCAGATAGGTAGACAGATCGGAGAGCTTCGTCCTTAGGGAGTCTGAAGATGCAGAGTCATTTGCTTTAACTTGGCTAAGCTCTTCTAGATGGGATTTCAAAGTCTTTAAGCGGCGTTCATGCGAGCCGACTGTGCTAGTGTCTTCCCGCGCTTGCAACGAGGCTCTGCGTGAGAGCGCTGGTGTAGTCTGGGTCCCGATGTCGCGGTGGAAGAGCTCAGTGGGATCGGATTCAGCCTCCGACACGGCGTCAACGTCGACATCCTCTTTGACTCGACTTGCTGGGTCGACGGACACGATGCTGGCCATGCGCGTGTTCACCTCGTCCAACTTCTCTTTTGTATGCGATGCGAACTCATGTCTTGCTTCTGCAAGGCCGTGCGCCATGGGTGCTAGAATGTACTTGGACAGACCGTACAGCGTGGCCATGAGACCGCCACTTACGTAGGCAGTGGTGAGTAGACGCTCGGTAGTGATGAGAGGTGGCGGCTTGATGGGCTGAGCGAGGAACTCGGGATATGTGACGATTGGGGGAATGTCTCGTGGGGTTGGAGAAGAGGTCTGGGCGGAGGAAGACGAATCCTGGCGAGGTGAGCGAGATGAAAAAGCCCAAGGGTAGAGCTTACCTTTGGTTGTGCTTGCTTATCTTCTACTGGTGTGTCTGTCGCGGTGCCCACAGGCTCTACTGATGCCAACAGCTTTTCTATGTCATCCGGAGTCACGCCCTTGGACTGCAGGAAGGCGACTTTCTTATCCCGTGGCGCGTCGCGAATAGCGGGGTCCTCGAGGAACTTGGCTGCATGCTCTTGTAGTGATGGCGTCTCGGCAGCGGTGTGCGCAGTTGGCTGTGTCTCTGGCGACTGTGCTGTTGGCTCTTCCACGGGAGACGAATGTGAATCGGGTTTTGGCTGCTCGGAGGAGGCTTCGGGCTGTGGTGGCTGGGAGGGTGCTGCGGGTGATGATAGCGGCTGTTGCCATGCGGGTATCTCTGGTTTCTTCGACATGACGCAGCTGAACTAGGTAGAAGTGTGGGAGTGTTAGAAGGCAGAAGAGGGCAAGAAAGGGAGAAATGGTGGACATGCGTTCATGACATGGAGAGCTGAGCCGAGGCCGAGGTTCATCAAGATTGCGCTAATTCCTTTGGGTATAGACGGTGCGGAGCGCTTGCCCCACTTGGTGGAGATTGCACGGCCACCACCGCCACAGCCCCAGCCCTACCTAGGAACCATTTGCTCCCATGCTTCGCGATACATGCAAGCCCGGATGCAAGGTTTGAGAGGTACCTGCCGCGCCTAACCATTATCTTACGACGATTATCTCCAAACCTCATTTCTTATTGACCGTCTCGTGGAACCCAGCCAATCAGGACATCATGGTAGAACGAGCGGCGAAGCGCCTTCGCCGCATCAGCTCCGAATCCGACGACGACGAGCGAGAAAGCAGCCCTCCAAGCAGGTACGTGTTCCGAATTGAGATGGTCAGCCTGGGACGGAGCATTCCAGTGGTTCCTGCCAAGCAACCTGTGCCTCCGTAAGACATGGGAACGCTCGTCGTACAAGCTCTCGCCTGGCAACAACCGCAACAACGCCCGTCCTCCGCAGCACCTCTCCCCTCCTGCACTTCCACTCCCTCTCACTACAGCACCACACTTGGCCCCCCACAACGCGCCAAATATGCCTCGATTACGCTCTCGCGCAAACCTGACAGCTGCCAGTGCCGCACCCACCGCCACCAGCGCACGCCCGAGACGAGGCACTGCCAACCAGCCGCCGCCTCAAGCCGTCATTGCTCGAACGTCCCCAGAGGAGACCCGCCAGTCCATCCACCTCACCGTCAAGGCCCCTCCCAGCAAGCTTAGAAAAGCTACGAGCGGTACTGCACCTAGGGCCGCAGCTGCAGCCACTTCAAGGAAACGGCAGTCACGGAATAGCCGGGTGGTGATAGACGCTGACAGCGATGAAGAGGAAGATGAAGAACTTGCTGAGGCTATGGATCTAGACGATGACGACGGGGACGAGGACGAGGAGGAGGAGGAAGAAGAAGAAGAGGCCGACGATGATGAAGAGGAAGACGCCGAAGGTGAAGACGACGACGATATGGATGCTGAGGGCGAGGAGGACGACGAGATGGAGGACGTGACCCCAGCCCCACGTATCGTTGCCTCCACCAATGCACGCCTCCCCAAGTCCACCAGCAAGCCGCAGGACGCAGTCGAGGCCAAAGAAATGGCCATGGTTGACGACGATGACGACGATGAGCTCAGTGAACTCGAGTCGGAGGAGGAGGTCGAGGACGAAGATGCCATAGGCGAGGATGACGACGACGAAGAAATCGCTGCTGAAAATGATGAGGATGACGACGTGGAGGATCTGGACAGTGAAGACGAGAGTCGCGACCAGACACCGGATCTCAGCAAACTCACAAGACGGCAACGCGCCATGCACGTCGATGATAGCGATGGCAGCCTGATGGCTCTCTCTAATGGTACATCTCTACGCCTTCTGTCTGCACCCTAGCTCACTCAGTTCACAGAGGCACAAAAGAAGAAGTTTCTTTCGGCCGAAGAGCAGTCAATTCGCCGCGCTGAGATGGCCCGACGGCGCAAGAACCTCAGCGAAAAGCGGAACGAAGAAGAGAAGGTTGGACTCTCGACGTGTCATACTCTCGTTGATGTGCTAATTCCGCTAGATGGACACAATCAATCGCCTCTTGAAAAAGCAGCCGCCGAAACGTGGGCGCAAGGCCCTCCAGGAAATCGGTGCTTCCGGAGACGAGGAAGAAGCGGAGCCAGAGCGACCTAATCCCTTGTACGTTCGCTACATTCAGAACAGCACTGGAGCTCGCATGGGTGTACCGGACGAGTGGCTCCAGGGTCCTGCGGGTGAAATGTTTTCCGGAGATTTGGCCAAGTCTTCCAAGTCCCCTTTCGGTGGGCGCATGGTGGAAGAAGTAGCTTGATCGGCCTGGAGCACCACGTCCTCACCACTCCGACTTCACGATCCTACAGGCTGGATTTCATATGATGCCTCTCTTTCACAAATACCCACGGACGCGTTCTTTATTCTGAGTGTGCTAGAAATAGGGACTGAACCAATTCGACCCCTAGTATTTCTGTCAAATGTATCGATACATGCGAGCATCTGGGATTGCTCGGACAGAAGAAACCTTTGCCTAGAGTCCAAGACACTCAAGCACGGGACATTTCGATGTCTGCGGAGTGCCAATTCGCTCTTTAGGTGTCGCGGCAGCAGCGTGCCCTTGGTCTGGACAATGACGCAGATCCAGCGAAAAAGCGCACCCGTGTGCAATCCATCTATCTTCAAGTGTCATCCGCTGTACAGGAATGCGGAGTCTTCGACTTCCCCTTGTCACTGTTTCAGATTCAATCTTGTGTTTGAAGGGTTCGGGTACCAGAGCTGCACAGTAGACCACTTGGTTGCTACAAGGCTCCGTAAGACCCTAGAGTTTCGCCTGTTTCTGGCGACTAGGGGTAATATGTCACTGAAGTTTGAGCGAAGGGGCTTCCTGGATTCGCGTGGTAAAGCCATCCAGCGCGATGGCGGTTTTCGGCAGCGCAACCACATCTGGCCACGCGCCACAGAAATCGTCTGGACTGCATGTATCACGCTGTGCTCATAGTATAGATTATATTCAACACAGTTACTCCCTACCCCTGGCCTTTTTTCGAACCGTGAAGCCACGAGCGCCCAGGATGTTGCACGAAACATCACGGTTTCGGCGTGGGCATTCCAGCCAATGACAACAACGAACGGGCGCCCGACCCTGTACCATTCCACATTTCTGGTGCATTTGCGACTACACCTGCATGTCTTGCTGGCGATCAAACCAGGCACGCAGTCTTCGAAGCCTAAATCCACTGCTCTAGTGCTCTTCCAGCGAGAAACCGTTTCGGCCGTGAAGCCGTCCAGGACCGCAAATCGGGGCTTCACACAGTTGTCATGTCGTTGTCTCACCTCTCAAGTAGTCCATATTATCCCAGGTGCTGTTCCCCAGTCAAACCACTGGATTCCGTTTCTTCCCTTCCCAGTCACAATGGCATAGATCTGCTGTTTACTTCGTCGTACCGTCGTTCTCACTTCGTCATGTTCGTTGGTGGAAGTAGCAGGCTGGACACATTCTCTTCTCGCGCTTTCTTTCCACCGTACTTCATATCGTAACACTCGGACTTTCATGGCTTCGCCCGCTGGTGATCGGGTGAACGTGGTTGTTCTGAGCTTCACACTCCTTGCCGGTACCACCGTTTTTAGTCGCCTGTATACACGAATTCTCGTTCTCCGGAGGTGGCGATGCGAAGATGTTTTCATTGCTTGCGCTATAGTAAGTACGCAGTCCACTCTGCAGTCCCCAAGCTCACGTCAGAAGGCTTCATCCATCGGTCTCGCCATCGCAGTCGGCATCCAAACGCAACATAATCTAGGAGCTCAAACCCCTACACTATCCCCCGGGGATATCATCAAGTCCCAAAAAGTCCTGACCACCATTCAACTCCCAGCTCCAACCCACACTAACCTCTACCAGGCCCTCTGGACCTCGATCCTCTTCCACAACCTCACCCTTACCTTCACCCGCCTCTCGCTCCTCCTCCACTACCTGCGCATCTTCACAAGTCGGCGATCCCACATCATCTGCATAATAGGAATATGTATCATCCTCGCGCACGGCGTAGCCGCCCTCTTCTCCAGCGTCTTCCTCTGCATGCCCGTCAGCTTCTTCTGGGACAACAGCATCGTGGGCGGAAAATGTCTTAGTTGGTTTGCAGTGTGGTTTTCGAACGCCAGCATCGACGTTCTCGAAAACTGCTTTCTGATCTTCGTTCCTATGCCCATGTTACGGAGTTTGGAGATACCGCGCGCGCACAAAAAGGCATTGGGCGCTGTTTTCGCTTTAGGCGGGATGTGAGTTGCGTTATCATCATCTGAGCGCGTGACTGACGATGTAACAGCGTGTGCATAATCTCAGTGGTTCGATTACAATCCCTCCTCGCCATATCCAGCTCCACAGATCCCTCACCGCAAAATGCGTCTCTTGCAGCCTTATCAGCCGTTGAAGCCAACGCAGGTATCATCGTAGCTTGTCTGCCTTCTCTCCACCCGGTATTAACCTTTTTCTGGCCCAAGATCTTCCCCCCATCCTACCGCCTTCCTCGCAAACACCAAGCCGACAACAAACAACGACACGCCGAGGAACAGCACATGAAACCGCCCTACACACCACGAACCTGGACCCACGCACCCAGCCCATCATCTTGGTACAAAACCCACACCCACACCCGAAACACAAGCGCCAACACAAGCACACCCTCGCGTACCCACGCTCCTCTGAACAAAGCACACTCCCGGAATACGAGTAATAACACAAACACAACCTTCACGTCCAACCGCTCACTCCCGCATCCAACGGTAGCTAGAACAGGCACCGGCACCCTCATCCACGGCCCACCGCGCCAAGTCCACATCCGCTCTGGTTCGAGGAGGGTATCGCTGGGTAGTGTGCCTAGTTTACCGGGCCTCCCGACGGGGATGGCGTTTATTGGATCTTTGGAACGAATGTCGGGGTCTACGCAAAGGCCGTCTACGGCTCGGTCGGCCGTGGATAAGAAGTTGCCTGTGACGCCATTTCCGGTGTGTTAGGGGCTTGGTCTGGGTCTTTTTACGTTGGGGGAAGGGGGAGGGCTGGGTTGTGGGATGCGCGAGGTGGATGTTATAAATTTGCGTTTCCTTAACTTTTGTATGATTAACGAATGGTGTGTAATGAAGACATTTGGGGTTTGTGATATGTATGGCGTGCCCGCATATACTGAGGTACAATTTTGCATTCTGAATCATAGCGACTATTGATGGTAAGGCACGAGTAGCGCTGGTATTTACGAGCTCTTCCCCTCCCTCGAGTGAACTTCCCAGCTTCGACATGTAACTCGCCTCGCCGTACTGGTTCAGTAACATGTGGTAGAAGCTGTAGTCTGCACCGTTTAGTCTCTCGGGAAAAGAGGGATGGCTGAATGCCTTGGTATCGACACTTTCGAAGCCGTAGCAAACGCACTCATCTTCTCAACATCCTATGGCTAGGGCATGCAATATAGTTATTAACAGTTCCCCATTTACAGAGACAACTCGTGCTGGCATAATGTTGCTTTGGACTACTTGCTCTGGGGATTCTCCTTGTTCGTCTTTATACCTACGTAGATCATCAGACTACCTACGTCACGAGTGACATAAGCCAGGCGGTACAACCAAAGGGGGCGTCTAGGGACAGACTCAATCAAGGGAGGGATATCAGAATCTCGAGCTATTGTCAACTCAAACCTGCCTCTGAATCTCGGGATGCATGTTCAAGAACCTGGACAATACAAGACGAACGACAAGACATCACGATTGAACACGCACACAGTCCAACACACAACAAAACCCGCATTTTCAATCTACAACCCCTTAAGCGCCCTACCAGCGCCCTACCTACACCCAAACCAGCAAAAACACTCAAAACATCCACCACCACCTTGTACCCATGGCGATTGTAAATCCTCGAAAGAGCCAGCCAGCCAGCCCGCACCGATCCGAGCCCCGTTATCAAATTAGGTCAGCCTCCCATCATCCTCGCATACTTGCTTGTAAAGCAAAAAGCCATACAGTAACGAAAAAAAGCACACGCAGCCACTTATTTGCCCACCATTTCCTAGAGAGGGAGACAAGAAAAACCAAAACCGCAGACGCAAACGCAAGAAAAAACAAATTCGAACCCCGAGAAAAGCACAAACAACCACTTCTTTCTTTTCTCTCTCGCATGCCCGCGAGAAGAGACGAGTTTGCCCCCGCCGTCTCTAAATGCAGCGCTTGGTTTGGACAGAGAAGTAAAAGGTAAGGGGAAACAAAATCACGAGAGCCACCCACTCCGCTATGCAACCTCCGACATCCCGACCTCCCGACCTCCACATAACAAGCGCCGACTCGCAGTCGCTGTCTATGTGGAGATTGACTGACAGAAATGAAAGAGGTAGGAGAGACATGGCCGACGACAGAGAGCACAGTTAGTAAAGAGAGTAAAGTATTAGAAATCATAAGCCGAATGGAGAGCCGAGCGCAAAGCAGCGGGGTGCTTTCACGGCCATTACGATGGACCGCGGGTGGCTGACATGCCAGAGCCTAGTTGGGGCGGGCTGGCCGGTTCAGCATGTTTCGATCAGTCTCCGATCGCTTGTCGCCGGGGTGATCGATCAAGTCGTTCACGCGTAGACCCCTAGTGGCCGGCGGTGGGGTTCTACCCTCGCTTCGAGCAGGCGGAGGCGGTGGCAGGGAGCCAGTATTGTAAGTTGCATGAGCTCTTCCGTTGGGAGCGGCATGCGGCGAGCGCCTCTCCGGAGAGGTTGGGTCATAGTGAGAGCTGGGGGGGTACGAGGAGGGCGGAGAAGCGCGCCTCGGCGGCGGACCTTGAGCGTAGGCTGGATGGTGATGATGGGCACCTGCAGACGTGACCGGTGTCAGACTGGGAGGCGGAGCAGAGTAGCCGGGCGGCGGCGGAGGGCCGCGATGAGCAAGCTCAGACGTCAGGGCAGGGTTCGGTGGAGCCATCGACGCCCCTGAAGGCCCGTCGTATGCCCGCTTCTCCCCACGCGACGCTTCGCGCGGCTCACCGTTGACAGCACTGGGTGCAGGAGGATAAGAAACAGGAGGCAGACCTGTAGAGCTAGTAGGGCTCGGACCATACGACGACGCAGAGTGAGGGGATGGTGGAGGAGGAGCACCATAGCCTGCAGGAGGTTGGTGGCCGGGAGCGGCGGAATAGTGCTCGGCAGGCAGGCGCTGCCCGTACGGTCCGTAGAGCGGCGGCAGTGGCCCGGTACCTCTCCAAGCATGCGCTGGGATGAAGGCCTGGGCCTGACTAGAGACAGGAGTGAATATGCAGTCCTGGTTGAAACGCATGCAGTTGGAGCAGCGACCGTCGCTAGCGGTATCGAAGCCGGAGCATCTTATCTGGGGACGTTAGCTCGGTCTGACCGACTGCATGCGTGAACATTACCTTTCTTCTACGGCAATACCTGCATGCAATGGCAGTGCGTTGACGGGGCGCCGGGGATGGCGGAGGGTGGGCGACAAAGGCACCTGGCGGAGCAGCTGCAGACGGCGGCGGCGCTTGCTGATATGCGTGATGGTGCTGTGGGACACCTGGATGAGGCGCGTGTGTCCAACCTGGAGGCGGCGGAGGAGGATACGCTGTCGGCGAATGAGCCTGATGGGCCGGATGCGGCGGATGGGCCTGATGGGCGTGTGGATGTGGTGGGTGTGGAGCGTGTTGAGCGTGTGATTGCTCTCGCGGATCTCGCGGAGCGGGTGGTGGTGGTGGTGCCTGGTGGCCGTCAGACTCGATTGTTTGAAGGCAGTACTCGAGAGACTTACATGGCTATGATAGCCGTTGGCATGCGGTGGAGGAGGACCAGCGTAGTGACTGCTCGGGGGAGGGGGAGGGTGACTGTATCTTGCCTCATGGCTGTAGCCATTGGGGGGAGCGTCTCGAGGGTCGTGCGAGTAGGTGCTCGGCGGAGGTGCGGGAGCTTGCCAGGTCGGCGGCACCCGCGCATGCTCGTCCACCCGGGGATGTTCTGGGAACATTCTATGGCCCGACATGATGCTGATATACTTCTCTTGATCGAGTCGCGATGGTAAGATGGGACGAGAGAAGGATATGGTACTTCTGCATGGACAGACCGGCTGGCGGTGTCACGTCAGAGCGGGCTGGAAGAATGGGCGCGAGGTGCAACGTCTGGCACGAGTCGGCCGGCCAAGACGGGCACACGCGATGTGTAGGAGGTGTAAGCGGCGAGGTCGCACAAGGTGAGGAGCAGCGTGGACGGATGAACTGGGACTCGCTCACTCAAAGGAGGGCTGGGCAGAGGCGTTTCTCGAGGTTGCTGTCGAGACTGAGAGTTGTGTATTAGAAGAGCAGAGGGTTGCGGGAGGGGGAAGGCACGGTGTAAGAGGCGGCTACCGAAGGAAAGGAGGCGAGAGGGAAGGGAAGACCCGCAACACACAGCTGGGCGGGTGACAGGCTGATATTCATTTGCACCTGGGCAAGTGGAGAGCTGGGACTGTTAGGGCCACGGCCGGCGGTCGACAAGGCGTGAGTCGGCCCTAGTCTGTGTGTGGAGTCGTCAAGGGAGCGGGCCGGCTGGAAAGCTTAGCGGCTGGGCACACACGCGCTAGTTGGGATACCCCCGCGGGGCACGTCTGCACGGGCTCCAGGGCTCCTGCCCTCAATCGGCGGCCAAGAACGGGACAGCCCGCAACACATGGGATCTGCCATGCACGCGCCCTGTGATACGCCAGCGCAGCCTCCCTCTGGGCCCCGGATTACGCAGCGTTACGCAGCCCTCCCTGTCGCTCTTCGCAGCGCGCACCCCTCCTTCACGATGTATCTGCTGCTGAGGGCTTCCCCCGACAAATTATTATATACATACGAACGACTGCACTTTGTCTGCTGACCAGAGGACCACCCAACTCTGGCTGGACCACCCTCGCTGCGTGTGGCATGCTGCGTTTGCGTGCTGCTGTGCTTTGGGGCACATCCGCGTCCCTCGCACATCTGCTCCCTGCCGAACCGAAGAGGGACGCACCGGAAGACAGTGACAATTACGTCGCTGCTGTTGTTGCATCCTCTTCTTGACCAATTCCTGGCACTTACAGCTGCTGTGACACGCAGCCAACGCCCGCCTGCGTCGCCATGACAGGCTCTGCAAACGCTGTTTTGTCTGGCCTGCCAGCAACATGATGAACATGGTGCGGTGCCGCGCCGAGCCGAGCCCGTAGTCTAACCGACAGTGTTTGGCGCACAATAACACGGGCGGTCCAGGGAATCGTTCCGGCACCCCCCGGCTGCCACGCCTGTTTGCTGTGTCATCAGCCGCGGCACATGGTGACACGCCAGCGACTTCCGCGTCCACACACTTCCCAGCAGCGTCCACCGCTCAGCACTACTCGCTCACCTCCAAGCTTCCCTCAGAGTGCCAACACCGCCGCTGTCTCCCATTCGGCCCTATCGGAGCCCAAAACTTTGCGCTGGGCTCCACCACCAACATTCTCCACCAGAGCCCCAAGGCCCGCTCCCATCCACTCTCCTCGTGTTGTGCCCCGGCACACGGCCCCGGGGCGGGCGCATGCCCAACCAAGTCTTGCTTAGTTCCCATGTCCTGGGCCATGGGATGGGGAGATGTTAACGCGCAGGGTCATACGCCACACCTACCACACGCACACTCACCCTTTACCCCTAACCCTACCCTAACCCTACTTTTTCTGGGTGTTCTCCAGCCCTAATCCTATAGCTAACCCTAACCCCTAGCCCTAACCCTAAAAGTCTGCTCGAAAAACGACCTTCTGCGTGGAAAGGAGAGGTGCAAGAGGGTGTGCGAGAAGGGTGCAAAAAGAGCGGCGCAGAGCTCGTTGATTGGTGGGCAGGCGTATAACCCTGCGCAATAGCTTGTATGACCCTGCGCGTTAACAACTCCCCATGGGATGCCAGCCCGCCAAACCGCCAAAACCCAAAGTCTACCGCTCCTCTGCCCCGCGTCGCAGTCAGCAGCTGCGGAATAAATGGTTGTGACTCGCAAGCCTGCTGAAGCGCGCCCACGAGCCCGCATGCTGCCCATGCTGCTGCTGCCCTCTCTCCTGCGCCGTGTCTGTGCATCACCGCTTTCTGGCTCACTTAGTTTGCTGCCGTCAGCCGGGGCACAGCTGTGACAGCCCCAAAAGCAGCCCCGCATAAAAAATTGTGCTGCGAGGCCGCAGCATCCGTAGCCGCCAGTTCCCTGAACAAATATACTCGTAATGGTCGACGACCGCTTTTCAGACCCGTTCCACACCGCTGTCGTTGGCGATGATCGTATCGCTTGTCGGGACGCATGACATGTAGGTACCCGCTTTTCGTCGGACGCTCCGCCAAACGGTCCGCCATCGACCGGAGGGCCTCTGCTGAGATCAGACTCAAAATGCGCCCTCTCAGCGTGCAGCCTTCGAGAAATCAGTAAAGCCCCGTCAGAAAACCGTTTCCACTGTCAGCATCGTATGTCGTATATCGTCAGCACCAGGCTGCATCTTGTTCGCAAGCCTGCTCGCCCGCTGTGCCGCGGTCCTGCTCCGTTCATTATCCAGACGAAACTGCCCCATGAGGATGAGCGGAACCGCGCGGCACCTTTTTTCTAGGCCCATTTTTCGCCCGCTGTTCGACCTGATGACAAAGCGATCAGCGCCCCAATCGACCGGAGCAGCCCTGGAGAGGGAGAGGCTAGCGGGATCTGACGTCGTCTCGGAACTCCTGGAACGGCTGTGGGTTGTCTGTATCCACCCGTGGACCTCGCAACCCAACCTTAAACGAGACCGCTCCCGCAACAACCGTTACACTCGGAGCTGCTGTGTAAACTCCCACAGCCTTTACGACTGAGTCTCACCACAAGCCAACCGAGTCGAGGCCTTGCTCCAAACGGGCTTTATGCAGCAATGCGGCCGCCGATTCACTCCGCACCCCTCCTTGCTCGCCGCACCCGTCAACACCACCATACCAGCCCGCTCGCTGCAACAAACAATATATACGCACCAGTCGTCCCAGGCTCTTCATGCTCGCTCTGCGTTTGCGTTGCCTGCCTCTGTGCCTTGCATGCCGTGTGCGACGGGTAAATCAATCAAGCCTCGACATCGATCCTGGTGGTCACAAGACTCACTGCTACCGGTCAGCCTTTGCAATCCCGCTCTTTGCCGTCCTTTATTGCGCACATTTGCTGTGCCCACTTCGCTCACCGTATGCGACACGTCGCATATTGTCCCCGTTGCCGTTTGATTGAAGCCCACACCGCTGCCTCGACGCCAACCTGCAGCATCAAGCAAGGTATGCAGCTGCCCATGACGGCATACGAGGCCTAGTTCGTCTATTAGATTGGCAGCCCCCTAGTGCTCCGGGGAACCAGGCACTGTGGCAGATCGAGCTGCAAAAGACATGTGGCTCGCGATCCGGACCGGGACGGGGAGACAAGACCGTCGAGTCCTTGCCATTTATTGCGCATCTGCCTTGAAATAGATTGCCAGTCGTGTCACTTCGGCTCTTCCCTGTGGACCGACGCCTGTGAGCCCGGGATGAGGCCAACGGCATCCTCATCCCCGCATTTCAGTGAGACGGTTCCATGCAGTGTGACTCGACTTGAAGAGCGGACATCTGCCTGAACAAGCCAGACGTCTTTGCCCGCCGCGTCCGGGGCACCCGCACCCAGGTGTTCCTACGACAAGAATCGTAGCTTATTTCCATCTCATCACATGTTTCGTCCCTGGACGGTGCGCCGTCAGAGCACATGAATGACGATGGATCAGGACCTAAACACCGGTCGAGTAGAAATAGGCATCTCGGTGCTGCATGCCGGAATGGTGCACTGTGATGTCCCTCACCGATCGAACACGGCCATGAAGTGTGTGCAGACTGCGGAGTGATGCCCAAACCTCGAGGGTCGAGGTCTGGTGACAGCGTGCTTCCAGGGCTCGTGTTTGGCCTCCGTATCAACGACAATCCTCTGCTCAAGCATATGCAAGCAATTCCGCACTTGCAGTAGCGTCCAAGTGCAGGCTGGCAGAGCAGTGCTGTCGATGCGGGTATAGTGATGAGACGAGCAGCAAGCGGTCGACGGTGCGTCATGTGCAAACAGTCGACTTAGGCCACCCGTTATCTGACGCTGATTGCACGCATCAAAGGTAAGATGATGACTGCCAGCGAACACTGACGATTCAGTCGACCTAGAGTATAACGAGCAGGCAAAACCTCCGACTCCGCCGCAAGTCGACCAACCAGGCGCAGAGATGCGTGGTGTCGCGCAGGATGACATGCGGGCCGACAAAGAGGCGTGTGCGGACCGTCAGCGTCAGCGCCAGCGTTTCTCTTCCTCAAGCTGTGCGACCTTGTGTCGCCCTCCTCTGTCCATGGTGGTTGCAAACTGAAGCTGTGGGCCTCTGGTGGTAACCGAATGAGGGCATCCGTTTACCCATGCGAGTGGACGAATGGCAGGCTCGGGCCCGGCCCGTTGCGAGCTTCGACCAGGGGCGGAGTTTTGGCGGAATCAAACCGTGCTTGGGAACCTGGGGTCTCGGCAAATTCCCCCGACCGCATGGCTCCTGGCAGCGCACGGCAGAGGGCGCCAGCATCGAGGCAGGAAGGTGTCAACGTGGCCAACACTGCTGTTGTTACGGAGGCTTTGGGATGTGAGACTGGGCGGAGGCGTCTAGGAGGGGGTGAGATGAGGAGGGAGAGGAGACTGCGCGCAGATGCGTGAAACCAAGTCGGGCCGTCGCACCCCGGCTGCTCCCAGGCCATCCCTGCCGGATCCCTGCCGTTTGTCCCGTGACCGAAGCGCAATGCGAGGCAACCTTGGAAGGCCCGCGACTGCATTATCGGGGGCGGCTTGCGCTGTGCGGCGCGTCTAATTGGCTGTCTTGGTCCGCTGGCGCGCTTGTCTCGTACATCATGCACCGATTTTTACAACCCCTCCAATTCCGTCCCATGCATCCCCACGGACACTCTAAATCCCCAATACGCTCTGAGCCGTGCCGCAGACAGCAAACGCAGTGTGTGCTGCTCTCTGGCCTCTGAGTGGGAGAAGCCTGCTCGCCAAACCAGCAGCAGCAACTGTGCCACATGAGCGCCGTCGCGCCGTGCCCTCCTCCCTCCCGCCATTCCGTGCTGCCATGCCGACACGCCATGTGTCTTGCCCTAAGCGGCGCTGCCCTCCGAATTCTCGTCAGCCCTCTCATCGGCCGACCCGCTGTCGCTCGATCCCGTCGACTCCTCATCCTCGTCGTCTGGCATGACGACGCTGTTGAGATATCGAATCTGCAGCGCCACGTTAGCCTCCATCTCCACCATGTGGGCCGCCCACGAGGCAATGGTGCGTCTCCACACTTCGGCTCAGCAAGCCGTGAACTCTCAGCTCCAATGCCTCGCCGAGGCCTGCATCTAGACCGCCCTCCTCGCCGTCATTCATGGCCCATCATGCTCACAGCCCCTATGTATGAGTCGTTTCCAACCCACACGAAGAGCACGCCAGAGGCACAGTTTGGGGTAACTCACAAACGGCACCATGCTTGCCACAAGCTCAGTGATGCGCTCCAGTCCTCCAGCGCCCACTATGTCCTCGTCGGATAATTTCGTGCCAAGTGTAAAGTTCTTCAGCCTGAGCAGTTCAATATCAACATGCTCTTTGTCGTACCCCTGGTCTAAAGTCAGCAAGTGTCCAAGCCATCAGAGCGGCCTTCAAAGCGGCTTCAAAATAGTCGCCGTCAGCCCCAGTAGCCTCCGCACTCATCGGTGTGCAGATCCTCGCCCATCGCGCCTCACGTCTGTTGTGTCACAACGGAACGGTAGGCACGGAATCGTCGGGCTTGCAGAAGACCAACAAAGCAGGCGAGCAGGAAGCGCCAGCTCCCGTCACGAGCGCATAGCACATGGCGCAGCACTATTCTCCTTGTCTCTCGTCGATCGGTGCAGCATGTTGGCATACTCCACATAAGAATGTTGGAATTGCACAACAAGCACGTCAGCTGTGCCGTACGTCTCATCTCCCCTGCTTCCTGCAACGAGTCTTTCAACTCCAGACAGGCCAACTTGACTGCCCCTGAACGACGGCGTGCTGACGCAAAGAGGTGGAGCAGATGGACAACAAGGGAGTCCTTGTTCTGTCTTCGCTGCCATGGCAAAGTGCCGTCCCTACCGTTCCGATGCTCGCTGGAGAGTTCGGGACCGGCAGGCACGTCGCTTCGAGCGGACCCGCACATGACATTCGATGCAAGCGACGCTTTGTTCACCTTGACCTCGAGGTGCCAGCACCGTCTCACGCGCTTTCCCTGGAGCCAGCTGGGCTTATCTGCAGTCAACGGCGTCGCAACCATCCTGCAAGCCATTGGAGCCACCGTGCCGCACTGATGGTCCTATAAAAACATGAATCGACGCGCCCGACTTACCTTAGGGTGTTTCTTTAAGGCCGTAGACTTGTTCTCGGACAGATTCGTGAATGACCGAACCGCCATTCGTTCGTCGTCCGCAATTCCGCCCAGGAAGTCTTTCCTGATCCTTGCATTGCGCAACACAGCCTTCAGTCTATGCGGTTTCTGATCGATATCGTGTCGGAGCGCACTCAGCGCCTGTGCCTCAGGACACCACAGTCCGCCCCCTTGTTAAGAAGTCAGCGAGCCCACTCTCATCGACGATGTTACGAAATCCGGAGTATCAGGACAGCTTGATAAGAATACGGACTATTCCGTAATGAATCGAGGCAATGAATGTGACCTCAGTGACAAGTAATGGCATCCCAGTACTACTGGGCAGCTCAATAGTGTTTGAAGCATGGTTCCAGCTTCGCCGAGATTCCCGGTACGTTTAGTATATGTCGCCAGACCCAATCCATTGAGCGAGACTCGAGAAGGCCATTGGTCGGTTGACTTCCAACTGCATGGCACGGGAGCTACGCGCAGGCTGCACGTTTCGTGGGGCACTGTATGCTGCTAGTTTGGATACGCCGGTCCACTGTAGGTATTGCCATGGCTTGTAGTC
Organism: Sporormia fimetaria CBS 119925; assembly: GCA_010093795.1. Classification (NCBI taxonomy): domain Eukaryota; kingdom Fungi; phylum Ascomycota; class Dothideomycetes; order Pleosporales; family Sporormiaceae; genus Sporormia; species Sporormia fimetaria. The sequence continues at coordinate 125,523 of MU006580.1, read as the reverse complement.
CGATATGGTCGATGCTCGACCAAGACGCACTAAAGTCAATAACCACAACGACAAGCTTGGGAGATGCAGAAGTGCGGAGACGGAGACCACGCCATGTGAGTGCAGACGTGGACTCGATAAATCCAGGATGCCCTCTGAACAGACCAAAATAACACCTGAGCCTTCATCATGGGGCGGGTATTCGCGGGGTATCGCCACAAGCTCGTCTGAGGCGCGTTGATGCCGGGGCGGCTGACTGCTTTGATCGGTGTAAGTCTTAGAAGACCCGAGGAACGTGCTGTGCATGGGTGGGCAACAGCATAGTCCAGGCTCCTGAAAGTCCTGGCTGAGTGTCGCCACGTCTGGTCGGGCAGAGAGGAGACCGCCATGATACAATCCTAACGGGTCGCAATCGGGCTGCGTGCATATTCATATTCGTGGATTACCTTGTGAAGGGTGGTGGTATGAGACTGCGCATGACATAGACCGAGCAGAGCCACAGCGCGAACATCGAGGGCGATGGATGTGTGTCGTGGCACGCTCGCTCGAGCTTACGAGTGGACACATCTTGCCACAAAGTTGGTTCGATGCTGTATGGGTCCGAATGACCCTCGCTTCGAAGGGTGACAAGCAGTCTGAGCAGTGGAAGCCGGCTTCGTTGCAGTGCAACGCCAGAAGGGATACCAGACCTCGGCGAAACCTGGTCTAAAAGGTTTCCACATCACTGCGCAACATTCCAGTCTATCTCTTATGCAAAGGAGATGAAACGCCAGTGTAGAACGTGAATCGATGCCTCCGGAGGGAAATTGAAATGTGTGCACTTACCGACAAAGCTGCCTCCATCAGGTTTGACTTGGACATAGTACGCTGCATAAGGCCCTTTCCGTCCTGTACGACTCCAGGCAGCAGAGAAGTGAGTCTGCTTCGCTATCAGTTGCGACTATAGGTATCGGGACACTGTGCATGGTGGTGCCACCGGGCTTGCAGGATCCCCTCGGTAGGATCCCCTCGGAAGTTGCGAAGCTTGTGGTACCCACCTTATACGGAGTCTGGTCTTTGGAAAAGCGTACGTCTACGCATGTGAGTGGCAAACCCGTACCCACAAGAACTACATACCGCGATAGATACGGAATGTCTGCTCGAGTCAGTGACGAACATTCTCCTTTTGGGTCGACCTACAATGTCTTTGACCGGTAGCTCGGGTATTGTGTCATCAACCTCACAAATCCTCTCAGTCAGTGATTCCAGAAATGTGTTGAAGTCTTTTAGAGCGACGCGGTAGTCCGGGTCATGCACTGTAGTACTGTTAGGAACCCGATGAGTACTCATTGACCACCCGTGCCATTTCACAGTCGTCTTTCCGTCGAGTGAGGAGAAAGGGGGTAAAGAGAAGGTGGTCTACTTTTCAGCCATTTCCGATCGTTGTTTGCTGCCAAATCCCGCAGGAAATGCATCGTGTTCGGATGGATTGTATCGTCTGTATATGGTGTGTCGCCCTCATCCCTGGCTTTCGGTTTCTTAATGACGACCTGCGTGCCAGGAGCCAGCTTAGCTCCCGTCTCCCATACTTCGCTTCCTTTGGTCTGTTTCTTCTTCGATAATGGGGTCCGTTTCGAAGACCGTCCCTTCAAGATGGCTGTCTTCCTCGGCGTGGCATCGTCGCTGGTCTGTTCTCCGGCTTCTGACTCGCTTGATTGCGACTTTGCTGCTGCCTCTTCGTAGTCTGACGACTCTATGTCTTGATTTACAGCGTCTTCATCAGACTCGGGCTCGAAATACGGTGACTTTGTTAGTGTTGCCTTTACACGCTTTGATTGGCGTGTTGGTGTCACCTTCTCCGTTGCTGGCCGTTTGCCAGAACCTGCTGCGACGCGCTTCGATTTGGATTGAATACGAGGCATTACGATACTCCTGGTGAGAATGTAGTCTTTGAATGTAAAGTATGTGGAGGCAAAAAAACTTGCAAGATCTCAGGATGTCACAAACAGTAAGGCAGGTGCAAGCACGGGCCAATGACGCCCTTGACTAGTCAAGCGCACGGCCACATTTTCAAGCCACTCCAATCCTTCCTGCATTCCTGTCACACAAACCACAAGCTCATCGACGCTATGCAGAACCGCTTCGATAACAAAAAACAAAAAATCTTGGAGCTGCTTGGAACACCGGATGAACTATATCAGGATCTGTCCCCAAAAGGTTCTGTCGATGAAGCTATCCGTCCTTTGATAGCAGACATCAACCGCATTTCTGGCCTTGTGACAACCAGCAGCTGCTCCGGAAGAGTAAGCATTTTCTGCGAAGGACGACAGAAAGATATCGAAGATGAAACTGTCCCCTCTACAGTGTCAGGAGGAAAAGGTCAGGGCTCATGGCTCTATGTCTCACATTTGCCGATCACCCCTCAAGTCTTGAACGACCCCAACTCTGATATCTTTTCTGTATTTGGGCTCCAGAGGGGGAATGGCAAGGGACCCGTAGCAAGCTTCAGTTTCATCCATCTGAAATTCGAGCCAATGGTGAGTAGTTCGATGGATATCATGGGGTACATCTGCTCACGATCTTAGATCTTACACATACTGACCTCCTCATTGGAAGACGCACAGCGAGCCATAACAGCCGCACTCACATCAGGCTTTCGCGAGAGCGGTTCAGTGAGCCTTTCACCAGGCAAAGCGGGCGACATCAACCCGATGGTGGCAGTGAGGTCGACAGGGTACTCCTTCGACTCCATCATTGGCTACCAGAATGAATCTGGTGATAACATCGCCATGGTAGACGAAGAATGCCTCCGCACTCTCGTGGGAATTGCCAACGCCCGGTTCGATATCAACACAGACCGCATCAGCCGTTTTCGGACCGCACTGCTTGACCAATATGATGAGAGTCGTCGCAACTCACAAAGGGCTAGCAAGCCCGACTGGGAAGACCCGGAGGCGAGAAGAAGGCGCAAAAGAGAGGAAGGGCTTGCGCGCCAGCGATTGATGCAGGCGCAGTCTGCAGTGACGGAAGAAGCATTGTCAGACGGGACGCCTGAGCAGAGACCTTGAAATCGACCCGCTCGGGACAAATGCCCCGTGTGCACCCATCTGTCCGAAAATGCGGCCTTCTCCTGGAGCTTTCGCAACGGCTGGTCTACCAATGATGTTTGTCGACACTGAGGAAATCAACAGCCGAGCAACAAGTCGACGCACTATACAAGACCAATGCTACGAGTCGGTCGGACACGGAAACCGACATTTGGAGACTTTTCGCACGAGTTTCCTAACCAAACACTCGCATGGGGTGCCCTATTGGGATAGTCGGCCAATAGGAGACTAGTGGAGAAGTTTCCGAGCGGAGACTTCCCAGGTTGATGGCTCTCGGAAACATTACAACGCTGCCTACATAGGTACCTAGGTAGGTACCATCGACTACAAATAACATCAGATTCCTGAACAACATCTGCAACAACACAATATCCACAGTCGATCACTACACCCGAATAGTACTATCCCAAAAATGACAACTCTCGCAGAGGCAAACCGCAAATACTTCGACTCGATTGCCGACACCTACGACCTCAAACCCTGGGCCGCAGCCGTGAACCAGTCAATCGTCGACGCCGTCCTCTCTCATCTTGACTGGATTGGCATTCCACTAGCCAATGTAGGGCCCGATTCGAAAGACCGAGAGGTCCGGCTCTTGGACTATGCATGTGGCACTGGTTTATGGTCGCGCGTGAGTTATCCATCCCATCGCCAATCCATCTGATGCACAACTGTCGCTGACAGCATATCCAGATTTTTAGCTCCTACGTAACAGAAACCCGAGGCATCGACATCTCACCCAAGATGCTGTCGGCTTACGACCGCCATGCGGAGCAAGCCGGCCTCTTTCCCAGGCGTGTCAGCTCCACAATTGGCGACTTGACTTCCAAGACTGAATCGCTCTCACCGAGATTATCGTTTCCGGACTACTTCAATTTCGATATCGTGACTGTGGGATTCGCGTTCCATCACTTTGAGGACGTGTTGCATACGGCACGTGTGTTGAAAGATCGGCTTCGTCCAGGCGGCGTGCTGGTTTTGAACGAGTTCTTGACTGGCGGCGATATACTGGCCGACGATGAAGGGAAGATGATAGCCGGAACCGAAGGAGACCATGCTGCTCATAATCATGGGCACGGTCACAAACACGGCCATCACCATCACCATGGCCACCACAGTGACGACCGTCAGGGACACGAACACAAGCACGCAAGGCAACAGGACAGCGCACATGACGAGCACGAGGCAGAGTCCAGAGGAAAGATGAGGCCCCCGGTTGCAGTGGTGTCGTTCACGGTCGACGGTGTCAAGCAGTTTCTCAGTGAAGCGGGGTACGTGGACATTGATGCTTTTGTCCTAGAAAAGAAGATGTATATCGAGTTCGATGGGAAGAAGATGTTCCGGACGATCTTCTTCGCGAGGGCGAGGAAGCCGTTTGAGGAGGGGAAGAGCGAACTTTGATTGATGGGTCGAGGGTAGCAGGACAAGTTAGTGGACGGACATTGGGATTGCAAAAGTGAAATGAGAGAGATGAATTAAGCTTGCCTTGAACCTGTTGCTAGAATTCTATTACAAGAAATCGTCACGGCTCAACCGTGCCCTACAGCAGAAAACTTGCACCGAAGCAGCAGTCTTCTAATCTACAGACCCTCGAGAGTCCCGCTAGACTTCGAGATACTTAGATCGGTAGATCCGGCAGACCCGGCGCAGATCCGCCCTTACCCTTGCGCATATCCCACCACAGCACCGACACCCCAATGGTGGCAAATGCGACCACGATCAACTGAAAAGCGAAGAACGCCGTGCCGATCTCAAAATCCATACCATTGAACCCCTCACTCGCAATCGTGAGCGCCAGGACCGACATACGCGTTGAGATGATATCGATCACCATGATGGTGATGCCGAAAAGAACAAATCCAATCCCCCGGTTTTTCATCTTCTTGGCGAGTGGGCTTGACCAGAAGAGTCCAGTGCCGAGTAAGACGGACCCAATGAATAAAAGCAGCGCAGCGCCAGCGGGGTTGCCGTAGTAGCATTTTCTCTGCAATCGTAAGGCGATGTTCACGGCGTGTTGCAAGCCCGGGACTTTGTTTTGGATAGCTGGGGCCGAGTCTTTCCAGGCTGTGATAGCGCAGGCTTCGGTTCCTGGGCCTTCGGCGCACAGCGCGAAATTGGCAATGTATACATGGCTGGTCGAGCCTTCGGTAAGTCTGACGGCGTAGACGCCTTTGAGTAGGCTGAGCGCCCCGTCCTTGGGGGGGATACATCCAAGAAATAGGATCAGGCTGAATACAATGCTGAGAAAGAGAGAGCCGTAGCTGGCAACTGCCATCGACCATATCGGGAAAGGGATGTTCAATTTCAGCTTCCCCGGCATCGTGGCTTGTTGAGAGCGTGTTCTTCCTGTACGTGGTTGACGGTAAGGACGCGTTGTATGCTTTAAACCGCGCTTCTCTGTGGCCTCGAGCTTCTTTTGTACGCGATTGGTGCTTCACCATTCTGATGTGAAGGCAACTTTGACTCGAGCCATTCATTCGAGTACGCAACATTGACGATGGCTGATTCGGTGGAGACATGCTCCATTCAAGGTCGGACTCCCATCACTCAGCCCATGGTCTAGGTTTCACCGCTGCCCGATTGTATCCTTGAATCTGGCTGCAGAATTCAATCGTTGCGGGGTGTCGAATCGCTCGTCTGTGGCACTGAGGGTTTCCGCCGCACCGAGTCCTTCGAGGTGCGAGGCTTACGCACAGTCCGTACAGCACTACCGGCGGACTTTGCTTCTCGAGGTGCCTTCTTGCTGGAGACAGGCCAGGATGGGTCGTCAATGGCCTCTTTAAACCCCTGAGACTTCTTCCCGCTTCTCTTTGCCGTCGCCTTCTGCGGTGGAGTCTTTCCGCTACCTCCCGACCGCAACTCTCTCTCCAGGTTCTCCAAAAGTCCATCCACCAGCCCTCCCGTCGCTTTCTTGACATCAACAAATTTGGCCGACACCATAGGCTCCAATCCGTGCAACTTGATAGAGCCCGTCAGAGAAACCTGTTGACCCTTTTCGATGAGCTTCTGTATCGTACTGTCAGGCCCTGCTGCTCGCACAGCGTCCACGATCTTTCCATCCACAGCGACTCCCCTCTCTTTCAGCGATTCATGGAAAGCATTCTTCAACCTTCTTCGGACCCATGTCCGCACAACGCGGGCTTTTGAAGTGCCAGGTCCCACGGTGACATGCCACCAAAGTCCCTTCTTTTCACGCTCGGCCAGGATGCGTCGCCGAAGGGTGTTCAGTGGGTGATATCTCTCCTCGTTGACAAAATGGGTGATGAAGGTCTGGTAGCTGGTGCTATAATGCAGACCAAAGAGGTCGTTTCCCTTTGGTCTCCATTGTTTGGGCGTCCACATGCCGCCATTGAAGTCAGGACAATTCCGTCTGTAGAAGCGATCAATAGGATGTCGATATGCTGAGAGTCGGTGTTTGCAGTTGCGTTTGTCACGAGCGGGCACCGAGCCGACGCGCTAGTCCGTTCTCGGCGGCGCACCGGCATTTTCGCACCCCGCTAAGCACTTGCCTTCGTCAAGGTTGTTGTTCTTGTTCACACTACTCCGCCAACATCACCGCCATCACAAACCCGCTTCCTCCACCACATCCACACTCAAAGCAACCCAGCACATACCCTCAGAACCTACACCCAGCGCGCACCTACGCTAGACCTCCGATATGCCTAAGAATAAGGGAAAGGTACGCTTGCCACCGCCGCACAGAACACCCCTCCACCCCCACCACCAGGCCTTCCGAAACTTGGCACCGCCATACTGACACCCACCAGGGAGGAAAGAACCGAAGACGTGGCAAGAACGAGAACGATAACGAGAAACGCGAACTGACCTTCAAGGAGGAAGGCCAAGGCACGTCGGCCCAACCGCCTCACCCCACCAGACCTGCTAACTCTTGCGCAGAGTATGCCCAAGTCGTAAAGATGCTCGGAAACGGTCGCCTAGAAGCCCAGTGCTTTGACGGCGCCCGTCGTCTCGCCCACATTCGCGGCAAGCTCCGCAAGAAGGTGTGGATAAACCAGGGCGACATCATCCTGTTATCTCTCCGCGACTACCAGGACGAAAAGGGCGACGTTATCCTCAAGTACACCGCCGACGAGGCCCGTTCGCTCAAGGCCTACGGCGAGCTGCCCGAGAACGCGAAGATCAACGAGACGGATACCTATGGCGACGAGGGCGACCAGGGCATCGGCTTCGAATTCGATGAGGACCGCGATGAGAGCGATAGCGGCGACGGAAAGGAGGTTGACATTGATGACATTTGAGGGGTGGTGGTTGTCCGCCATGCTGTGCTGGGGCTCTGGTCTATGGTGTGGCGTCCGCTGGGGCGCCGTGCTGAGAGCAGAGATCTCGTGCGGCTCAAATGTGCACCTTTCGGCGCGTGCGGGCGGATGGTTTGAATGAGAGTTTCATGGGGTATTTATTCATGTTTCTGCATGTTTGATGACGCAGGGCGTTGGGTGATAATGTGTAGGACTGCAGCCCAGTTGCACAAAATGGCCATACCGCTTATACCTATAGACAAATTCCGATCGCGTGTGAGCAAGATATATTTCTAACTCTTGCATAACAGGGTATCCAACCTCACCACTCAAAATGTCGGCACACTAACATCATCCCGCACCATCTTATTAAAGAACCTCCAAATCCTCCTCGCCGCCTGCGTCCCGACCAACGCCGCCAGCTCCCTCTCCTCCATATTCGCCACCTCCATCAGATTCTCCGTCTCCAGCATCAACCTCATCGCAACCGTCTCATTAACCCCGGGCACCGCCCTCAACAAATCCTGACTCGTCTGATTAAAACTCCTCATCTCATCCCCCTGCATGGTCGGATCCAGCCCCAACTGCACGGCCCTCAACGGATCCGGCTCCTCCTGCTGGCTCTTCAGCTCCGCGAAAATCTCCGCCGTCTGATACGGCGACGAGCTCCAAATAATCTTGAGTCTCGGAAACGCAAGCGTCAGCATCACAATCTTCGCCTGCAGATCCGGGGCCGTCGCCAACCCCGCCGATGTCGCGGGCCCTGAGAGATCGGAAAACGGTTCTAGAGTGAAGGATTTGTTTTGCTCAAACTCGATCAACAGCATCGGGTACTTGTAGTGTTCCATCATGGACTCGACTTGGTTGAACAGTCGCCCGTTGGCGAAGGAGCCGATGAGATCGCGCACGGATTTCCGCTCTACGCAGATTTGTGGGCTGAGAACGTAGTCGCCGACTGTGAGCATGCAGGGGACGATGGCGATGGCACGGCCGTGCAGGAGGGAGGGGAGGCTGGAGCGGAATTCGCGGACGTCGACGACGACGCGCGGTGGTTGGGTTGTGGCGGCCAGACGGCCGCCGCCGGCGATGCGCGTGTTTATTGTGCGGAGGAAGGATTCTTGAGGGTCGAGCGAGGAGGAGGCGAGCGTCATGGCCATGTTGCCGCGTTCTTTGATGAGGCGCGTGAAGGCGTCTTTTTCGCGGCGGACGGCGGAGAGGTAGCGCTGTTCTTCGACACTGCCTCCGTAGTACATGAAGAAGACTTTGACGATGCGGTCGGTGTGTGAGGAGCGGTAGACTTCGATGCGTCGGATGAAGGCGGCGTTCGGCTCGTACATTATTACGTAGCGGGGTTTTGTTTCTTCGAGGACGTGCTCGTCCATGTCGCCTTCGTAGGGGTGGATGACGATGAGGGAGTTCATGTCGAAGAGCTCGTAATAGTCTTCCATGTTCTCTAGAGGGTCAACCCCAATCTCGGCTTTCTGCACTGCTTCGATCTCTGTGGGCGCTAGCTCTGCCATCAAGCTGGCGATGTGGGCGTCGCGGTCTCCAGCTATGGCTCCGCTCGTACGTCCTGGGCCAGCTGCGGTGGAGGATCCGCCTCTTACTCTTCGTCGTTTGTTCGGGGGCGCTCTGCTCGTCTTGCCGCTTTGGACCCGCTGATCCGTGCTACTGTTGATGGCCTTCTGGTTCTCGGCAAATAGCGAGGCACTGACTTTGCTGAAGTCGCCTTTCCACGAGAGATAGTTCCGTAACTTGCGCCGCAGCATTAGAGACGCAGATGGCTCGTTGTCCTCCTGGCCGTTTTCTGACCCATCAGGCGTCAGATGCATGGTCTGGAGGTACTCTCGTAGTTGACGACAAGTCCCCTGGTCGCCACACATGATGAGAATGGCGCCGCTGGAGCTATCCTGGGGGGTGGGGTTGAAATATGCATCCTGTTCGATCTCTCGTAGGATTTCCGCAAGCTGAGCCCACTTTGGCAGCTCCTCCAGCACCGGCTGTAGGGACTCTGGTACATCGTTCGGCTTATTCAGTTCGGCTCCGGCGAGCTTGCCGTCGTAAACTCTCCGTTTCGCGGTCGTGAAGATAACATCGGCAGCATCAAGGAATAGCCAGGGCGACTGGTTCTGCCTTGTCGATCCAGGTGGTGGTTGGGAAGCAGCAAGAACGGTGTCAAGGTACCGGTTGAAGTCCACAGCATCGTAGGTAAGAAGGGCATGCAGGATAGTGCGGAGGAGCGTAAGATCACGCACAACTTGCCGCGTCTTGAAGCTCGTTCGGTGCCATACAGGGTCCAGCTGCCTCCGGATAATGGTGTCGAAGTTCCTATGAAGCGCGCTGTCTAATGTCCAATCTTCCGTTTCAATCCCGGTGTTGCTCTTGCGAAGCTCACTTATACTCGCTTCCACGCACTCAAGTACCGCGTTTTGAATATTCCGCATTGAGTCTGTCATGGGGACTTCCAATTCGATGACCTCTGCCTTCTTCTTTCCTTCAAGGGATTTCGCCACGGTGAAATGAAAGCGGGGATACAGGGCCGGCTTCTGAAGAAACAGGTTCTTCATCATGTTGGTCAACGGGGAGAAGCCGGTAGTGAACGGTTCCGGGCTGTCCGAGAATGCCTTCAAAAAGCCCACTTTGTTCTTCTGACGGTATATGCGAAGGATAAAGGCCTCGAGGGATGTGGCAATGACCTTCTCTGCATGGAGGACTATCATGCCCGTAACCATCTCCGGATTCAGTAATCCAGACAAAAAGTCTATGATCAGGATCCTTGACGTGACGCTGAAGATGCCGCCTTGTGCATACATCTTTTCGCGCATCGGAACGCTCATTAAGTCGGTATTGACAACGCTCAGCCCTCTGCAATTTGGCGACATGGTGACAGCCGCTTGTTCGGCCAACGCCTCGCCAATCCACACATTCTCGCGTTCATTTGCACCGACGAGCAAAACCAAGTTGTTTCCGGCGGCATCGTATGAGTGGAGAAGGTTGGTGACGATGCGCAGCAGGCCGAGGCCGCGTGCGATGATGACGAGTTCATCTTCCTCGCGCAATTCCTTGAAGATGTCTTGTTGGAATTCCTGGAGATTGTTAATTGGCAGATATCAATGGAGCTGCTGGGGACTTGCTAGAGGAAGAGACAGCTTCACGGGGAGATTCTCATCGTTGGGCATTGGCGTTGTGGGGTTGAGGTTCATGGACAAGGATCGCGAGCTCTACGGGATCAATGACGTCCACTGGTTCCTTGTCGCGAATACACGCAGTCACGTGCGAAAACATAATGGGCAGGATACAAAAAGTGGTTAAGATTATTATGAGAGGCCCTTTAATTTCTGGGATTTGGAAGCGCTCGTTGTTCATATACACGTATAATACATTCCAGAATGAGATGAGAGAATCTAAGACACTTCAGGCACTCGACCTGATCTCGGCTCGCCGTTTCTCAGCTTCTGCCTGCTGTTGAGCCTGTTCTTCTCTCAGACGCTGAGTCTTCTCGTTCGCCAGCCTTTGCTGTATCTCCTTCTGTGCGAACCAAACTGGGTCGGTTAGCTTCAGTCACTTACGGGAAGGGAGAGGGAGACACCTACTCGGCTTGTCCGACTTGCTCGCTTCCTTCAACTGTGACACGAAGTCATCGAACTCTTGCTGCCTGGCCTCCCGTGTCTCAAGAGCACGCTTTTGCAGCTCAGGGTTGTATCTCTTAGTGATGTTAGCTGCGGCGCAAAACAGAACGACAAAGGCATGTGGAGTGGCGAAGCTTGGTCAGGGTGAAGCCGGTAGGAGCATACCTTGAATATCTCTTCCTCGGATGGCGTTATGTACCAGACCAACGCTGGGCCTCCTATGCATAGTGCAGCCCCACTACGAACGGTCAGGTTGAGAAGAGATGCAGTCGTGGGGAGGCATACGCTGTGAGAGCCTTCACATATGTCCCTGCACCCGGCATAATGAGGAATCTAGAACAACGGCAATGATAGGTCCAAAAATCAGGAAAGCGTTGAATTCTTGCTCGAATTGTCGATGAGAGAACCGGTCAGATGTTTTGGACTTCACAGATGGTCTTTGATGATGCACATGTGCAGGCAAGAGATCAAGCCGCAAGCTAACTCTAGTCGTAGTTAGTGCACATGTATTGCTGACTAAGTTTAGCGTTATATGCAATTGAGCACTTGATTGGACATCTGGAAGCCTTTCCGTGACATCAACACCAACCCCGGCCCCTTCAGTTAAACGCGTCGCGACAAGATGAACTGGTCGCCCTCCACAGATTGAGGGCGAACGCGGCAGGGCCGGCTCCTGAAACACGGCCGATGGCTGCAAATAGGCTTCGTTCGCCGGCGATGGTCGACGGCCCGCGCGATCCAGATGTCTTGCGGCCAATGCAGGTTCCAAGGTTTCCATGCTTTCTTGTGATGCGTGACAAGGAAGGTGCCGCACGTTGGGTTGGCTGCCGCTCCTGCTCAGTGCTCGCAGCCACTTGACAAGTTTCACCGCCAGGCACGACCCTGAATCTTCTTTCTTCTCCTCTGCCCTACGTTGTGCAGCTGCACACCACAATGACCTCCTCTGGCCTCGTGCCTGCACACACCCAAGAATCGACATGCCTTTGTTGAGGAAGCGCCTCAAGGCCAACCGGGACGCAACTGCACCGAAGGTCGAGGGCAAGAAGTCCAAGCGGCAGCGCTTTGTCGACTTCTTCAAGCAAAAGAAGAACAAGGAACACGGCCTCGACACTCAAAAACCGGTACGCTCGTTATCTATCCGCTCGTCCAGACAACCATGCTGACGCCTTTTCGCTCCAAGATATCCCAGTCAACGTCTGAAAGGCCCCATGCTCTCGAGAAAGACGAGAACGACCCTCTTCCACAGACGCAGAAGCCCACTGACGACCGTGTCCCGACAGAGACTGACGAGAATGAAGCGTCGGAGAAGCCTATGTCTCAGAAACAAGAGGAGGAAGTCCAGCCTCTCAATGAGGAACAAATTTTTGCCATCTTCTCTGGTGCACCTCACTTCGGCATTGCCAGGAGAGAGGAGGGTGCTGTACCCATAGCCGCGTTTCCGTGGGACGACAACCTCGCCATTAAGGATGTGTCCGACTCGCCGCAAATGATCCATCCCGCCTTCTCAGCTAGCACGCTGCGCAGACACCTGCCAGTGCTAGGGCAACCTTCAGATCAGGACAAGCAATACCTCGCCTACGATGTCAGTGTCATCGAGCGTCCAAGCATGCTCAGTGCTCAGGGGGTGGAACCTGGCACTGTTGGCTTTGTCCACTTCCTCGAATTGCCTATTTCCGACGCTCTCGCTACCGACGCGCAAGAATCTGAACCAAGCAGCGGTTTCCTGGAGTCCACGAGGAACAAAGAGCTGATGCAGTCGAAGCCGGAGCGCTTGGGCATCAGACCAGTGGACACGGCCACGATATACGATCGCTTGCTTGAGCTGGGTGATTTGATTGAAGTATTCCAAGATAGTCCTGAGCGCATGACGATGCTCAACAATCAGTCGTCCGGCGACCTGTACGCAAACCTGTTTGGCAAATTTCTGACCCCTCCGGCATATGACGACACTGCCGATGACCCGACGGGAATGAAGGTGCAGATAAACACACTGCTGAAGATTCTGAGGCTCAGGGGCGTGTGGTATGACTTTTCCCTCGTCGAATGGAGGATCCGACTGGGTCAAATCCTCTGGAGCGAGCCTCTTATCGACAGCTTGCCCGCCACGCGTCACGACCAGCTGTGGACTGAGCGAGATATTCTGCTCCTACAGATAACGCTGGGTTGCGAGCTTCTATTGAGACTCGATGCGGTCACGAGCATGGATCCCAGTGATGTCAGAGGAGACATGCACGTCAACCCGGACGATCTTGGAGGCTTCTTGAACCTGAAGAACAAAAAGGTCGAGTGGGATCTTATTCTTGCACGCCGCTTTCTAGACAACATCCTTGTCATGGAAGGACCGGCTGGAGACGTCCCTGTGCAGTCGAGTAAGCCGCGTGGCCTGCTCTCCATACTAAGCAGAGACGGCAAGGACGAACCGAAGAGTGCGCCCCCTCCGGAGATTGTTCTGCTTCCACGCCACCAAGCACGCCAACTCTCTGGCCTCCTTTGCTTTGCAGAAAGATTACAGTGGCCTGGTTTGGATGAGCTAATCAAAGAACTTGCCTCCAAGCTTGGTGTGTCACCCAGCCAGGATGACCCCACGAGTCCTTATAAGAAGTTCCTGGACCCCAGCATTGCTTCTGTGAGCGTATATGGCACTCCAATGGCCACCCCACGGTCAATTGCCAGCGGTCGCGACAGTTACTTTGGCACTTCGGGAAGACCTGCCCTGGAGACCCGCAATTCACAGTCCCTAACCGTTCCTCTGACGGCTGCGCTTTTGGTGAGTGCGCCGGAAGTGGCCGCAAATACCATGAGCATCGGTGGGTGGCTTAGCCGATCTTACCTTACGGGTCTCATCCTTCCTGGAGAAGCCATATGCCACTTCCTCATTTCTACGCTCCTCGAAAACGACAAAGCTGCCATTGCCGCCTTGGGCGATTCAGCAAACCTGTACGGTGGTTTTGTCTATGCTGACCGCAGTTGGTGGAGCAAAAGTTGCATCGTTGGCCGCGTCGTGGCATGTATGGAAGGCGCTGTCGAATGCATGGGCTGGATATCGGTTCCCAAAGTCCCGGAGGTACTACCGGACGGTTGGTACTCCATCAAGAGCGAGCCGCTTCCGCACGAAGAACCTTATCGTGTTGCAGCAGAAGAGGACATGGTTTACCGAGATTCTGCGTTTGTGCCAGGCGGCAACGCAACAACTGTCAAACCTGGAGATCTTGCACTTCCGGACGATTCTGCCACACCTCCGGTCCCTTCTGTCGTTCTCTCGGACTGGAGTCTGACGCCATGCTCACCTGAGCCACCTCAGAATGACGAGGCTGGCAGTGTGCCATCGGCCGCAGAAACGCACGTTGCTACGCTGACCTTTGCATCGTTGAGTAGAGGCACTCCCCATGCGTTGCCTCTCCTTCACGATGTGCAATTCGTGACTTCGTATCCATGTACCGCACCCGCAAAGACGCCCGGGACCGCGCCCGAGATCGTAAAGGCGTCGCCATCGCGTTCCTCGTCCAAACGGAGCACACAACACAATCCAAAAGACTCCAACAAGCGCTTATCCCGCCTCTCCAGCCGCCGCAGCAGCCACGGCTTCGAGCCACTCTTCTCCCATCCGCCGGACTCTCCCAGCATAACGCCCAAGCGCGCCTACTCACCTGTGCCGGGAGCGCCACTGGACGAAATTTCGGTTTCCACTCCCATGATGGCACATCCTCTGCACATCTCATACAAGTACATCATGGTCCCTGTGACAGATGTCCTGGATCCCAATTTCTCGCTCCCGTTGCGGATGGCTCCCCATGGTTCGGCGAGTTCCAGCAGCTCAGGCAACGAAGATACCGCCGCGGACGAGGTTTCTTCCGACGAAGATAAGACGGTTGTCGTGCTCGATGCGCGAGCGGCGAAGGATCTGGAGCTTTTGGCTCGCGCTTGGTGCGCGCAGAAGGGGTTCCATGCTATTGTCGGAAGATGCGGGAGGACTTGTCTTGCTTGTTGTATTCGTGAGGCTAGGGGTTTAGGGGTAAGAGTTGTCATCCGGGTGTGATATTCTCCTTCTGATGAGCGGCATGTTCTCATGTACGGGTTTGCACCGGTGAGCCTTGGCTAATTTTCTGGGCGATGGTGGATGCTTTCTGGCGTTTCGCTCGAGATACCCGGCTTTTCGTGCATGGCGTTTAGATAGTCTAGCGTGGATGTTATTGGTAGTGATACATATCCTTCTTGAGAAAACACTCTTCCACACATTTCCAACCACACAAGAGTCACTTTCATTCGGAAAAGTCACGGGAAGAAACACATGCATAGATACTAAAGCCCTTGAATCGGCTTAGGGTATAATAATCCACCCACTTCCCTCGCCTGCCATCCACGCCTCTCCAGACCATGCAACACGCGTCACCCTTTCCAACCTCAGCCTATGCAAACAAACGTACCCAGCCCAATCCTCAAAAGTAGCAAAACAGTAACCCACAAACGCCAACGAAACAATGGATGGGAATATCGACATAGAAGCCCAAGAACCCAGAATGAGGTGTCGTTGTCGGCGCCTTGATACGCACCTGTACCCAGCACCCCTTCCAGCTCTTGTCAAGAAAGGATAATGAAGAAGAAGAAGTAGGAACACATCCAAGCGGGTTGGTTGATCCAGGTAGGTGGGTGATGAATCCAACAACGCTCACCGCACCGCCGCTTTAACAAACGTTCCGGTCCTACCGGCTCATCAACTGACTCACACTATTCCACTTCCTCTTCAACTCCTCATGCTCTTCGTTAATCTGTCACTTCGTTAGTCGCCTGCACCCACAACATCCCAAATAGCCAGAAAACTCACCTCAGCCCACCTCATCTTCGTCTCCACAAGCTCCTTCTCCATCTCCGCCATCTGCTCCTCGAGCGCGCGGTTCTCATTATGCACCGTAATGTTCTTCTGCATGACCGTCTCCATCTCAGCCTTCAATCTCTCCTCGACCTCCTCGGGCTGCTTCTCCACAATCTTCTGCAGCTCCGCCACCTTCATCTTCAGCGTCTCGTTCTCCTCGCCCAGAGACTCATTCTCCACTTTCGTTTTCACGAGCTCGCTCGCCACTTGCACGTGCTCGGTGTCGCTCTGCTCGGCGCGCCGTTCCAGCTGCCGCACTTTGGTTTCGAGGGACCCGCACCGCTCTTTCAACGCCCGGAGTTCGGTTTCTCGCTCTTTTTCGGCGCGGGCCTGCTCTTCCCATTCGGCGCTGTATTGTTTGAGCGTTTCGGGGGATATGGGGACTGCAACGGCGTCGCGCACGAGTTGGTCTGCGCGATATACTTCTTTGTCGACGCCGCCGCCCGCGGAGCCAAAGAAGCCGGATTCCAGGATCGAGGATGCAGACGGCGCTTTGTCAATGTACACGTCGAACAGCCGCTCTTTCAGGAACGACGTGAGCGTCGACATGTCGCGCATGCCCAGCAGCGTCTGCGCGTTCTTCTGCATCAGCACGATGCCGAATTTGAGAATGGCGCTCTCGAGCCCCTCGCTAAGGATGAGGTCGTAGATGCGCAGCACCAGTTGCAGCGGAAACCGGTATGCGAAGAGCGTGAGGAACCATTGCGTGGCGTACAGCTGCGGCTTGACGTCGCGGCGCCGAAGATGGCAGTAGAGCGCCGGCTCGAGGTCTTCGAGGAGGCGCTCGAATTGGTAGAGGTGTCGGTGGAGACCTGCCATGTCGGCTACGAAGAGGTCGCGGAGACGGTACTTGTTCATTAGGGTCACGAAGAGGGAGAAGGCTTCTTCTTCTGGCATCTATGGAAAGTTAGCTGGCTCTGCGATGCACGTTTTCAGGTTACTTACATTGAACAGCAGAGGCATGGCGATGAAGTTCATGCCCTGGGCGTAGCCAACCGCTTCGTCGTACAGAGCATACGCTTTGCAGATACCGAAGAGACCGTCCTGCAGTCCCGCCGCCATCAGATACTTTGAGTAGCTTGTCCTTGCGCCCAGATCCCGCTTGATGGTCTTCTCGAGCTTGTGCACGGCCGCATCCTTCTGCTTCTTTTCCGCTGCGTACTTTGCCTGAAGTTTGGCCATGTCTTCCGGATTCCCATTCAGCGAGGAAGGAGACGCCAAAGGCAGCGTTCCACTGCCCATAGTAGTGGCCGAGGTAGAGTAGTCGGAATGCACAGATGACGAAGACGAAGTCACAGAGTCCTTTTCTTTCCCATTGCCATTCGCAACTCCGGGCGTCGGCGGCATCTCCTTGTCCGTGCCTCGAGCGACTAGCTCCCGGTACAATGCCTCCAGCTCCTCGTTCTTGCTCTGTGCCAGCACTTGCCATATGACTCCTCGAATAGCCTGGGGAATGCCGTTCGCGATGGCGCGATTCAGCTCTTCGGCGCTGGTCCTAGCAACAGCCGCAGGCCCTTCATTCACCACGCTCTGCCAGAGGTCCCAATCAACCGGCTCCTCAGAATCGCCTGCCGGCCCCACGGCGAACCCAGCAGCCGTCCCGGGCGCCAAGTTCGGATTTACCGTCGCCGGTTTTATATGGTCGTTAGGCTTGGGGCTGCCAGGAGCGGCGTTTCCGGCAAGGTGCTCGGAATCCTTGTCGTCTCCTGCCTGGCTCGAGTCTGACTTTTCCTCCTCCATGGTTATTCCTGCCTCCTCCTTCATTCGCAGAAACTTGAAGCGATCACGGAGGCTGCCCTGGCTCGAGCGGTTGTTGTGCCCGTCTCCATCCTTGTGTAACGACAGCTCTGTATTGCTCCCAATCGTCGCAAGCGATGCATTGGTGTTTCGCCTTTCAGAGGGGGGTGGGGGCGGGGATTCCGCCTTCTTGCTGGAGCTGTTTCGTGACAGCCACGAGAAGGGGCTTGTGAGTTTTCGTGACGGCGCAGCTGGGGGAGGGTTGGACACGCGCTTCTCCTCTTTTGCAGGGGGTGCGGGTGGCGGCGGCGGGAAGTTAACTGGAGCCATGTTTCCCGAAAGACCCTGCAGGCCAGTACTCGAGCGTTCTCGTGGAGGCAGCTTGGGCGGGGCTCCCGTTTGTCTGGCGTTTTCTGTAGCAAGTCAGTCGTTTGACCAATGCACTGCGCCGCGCTCCGCAACTGTATGTTTCGCGAGTTGTGAAAGCAGTGATTCTGAGTATCGTACCTTCTTCCAACGAAACATCGTCCATATCCGACGTCACTGATATCCTATGTGCAGTGAGCAAGGGCGACTTTGTCGGCTGTGACGACTCGGCGGGAGCAGCTATATTGTCGCCCTTGGCTGCGGCTGTGTTTGCACCGTTGGGCAGTTGTGGGACAGGCTCGTCGGTGGAGAGCTCTTTCGCAGTCGACGAAGAGGAGGTGCGGTGGCTGAGCAATGACCTCGATCGTGAGCGCTCGGAATGTGAGGTAGGGCGGGCGTTGATGTCAGTCGTGGCATCTTCAAAAGTCTCCTGCACCACCACGTTAGCTCTAGTCAGCAACTGTAGACGAGCGAGCTCACTCCTTCTCTGTCAGAGCTCTGGCGGCTGTCTGGGCGCTTGCTTTGGGTGTCCATTGTGTACTGAGGATGGTGCTCGGCGGATGCGCCAAGTTGCGTATGGAGGAGGGTGGTGAAAGAATCGAAGCTTCAAAATTTGGGCCTAGCCCAGCTGTGCAATGGCTAACAAGAAGGAAAGGAGACTTGCGGCCGTCTAGCGGAGCGGCTCGAGCTCGGTGGAGCGTGCAGTGTGAGTGGAGACCGGGGAGGGGTGGTTTGTTGTGGAGGAGCAATTGAATAATGGAGTCGAGGCCGGGGTCTGCGGGTCAGGATTCCAGATTCAAGAAGCCACGGAGACAGCAGCAGTGATGGCGCAAGGTAAGCCAGTTGCTGTGACACACAGCATGGAAGCTGCGACTCGGGGAGATTGTTGTTGGGAAGTTCGTCGTGTGTGGAGTGCAAGTGGTCGTGGTGGCAGTTGTGGGGATTATGGGGTGTGTGAATGACAGAGCTCCTCACGCCCTGTCTGGCTTGTTTCACCAAGTCTCCCGAAACGACGCGCCTACCGTGTCCACTTTAACCCCGATGCAGCCTCACAAGCCTCGATCTCGGAGAACCAGAGGCGCTCACGCAACCGCAGCAAAAGGCACCAGCTCCGGGGCAACATCACACAGCATAGCTAGGCGTCTACGACCCTATAATTACTTCGGGCAATGAACAAGTGTTCATGTTAAGATGTCTGCGCCGCGCACACCTGCAAGACTCCCGTCGCAGAGGCCTGACAGTCCGATGCCAAATTGCAGCAACCGAATCCTCGGTTTGCGGAATGAAGAAGGCTCCAAGCCCTAGGGTCTCCTCGACCTTTTCCAGGGACGTTATTTCGAGCTTCCGTCCCGTCCGGGCCTCCGCGGGTAGCCTGCGTCAAGGGTCTATCCCCATAGGCACTTGACCTCATACGGCATTAGCGCGGCGTTTTCACGCAACAGCTAACCTCCCCTCCTCAACATATCCCGCATTCTTAAGTAGACCTCGAAACATTACCTATCCATGAGCATTGTTCTCACACCTACTCCCCGTCCTTCCACATAAGCCCACTATACCTCTCCATGAGCAACTTTCGGAGCGCACCTCCATCTTCCGCCCACTGCGCCAGTGTAATCGCCTTCTCCGCCCATTGTTTGCACTTCGCATCGTTTTCCTGCACATAGTAGTCCACGGCATGGTTGAAGCTCGTGGTCGCCAGCCATTCCAGCTCCGTCGGCGGGTAGTGATTCGCTTCCTTGGTCTCAGCGTCAGCGAGCCTGACCGGCGATGACGACGGCGGGGTTGTCCACGGTGTGTACTCGCATGCCTGCCCATCGAAGAGTGAGCTTACCCCATGACGTGCTGCTGCGAGCTGCCCTGCTTGATCGATACATTGCATACTGAAGGACTCGTCTATGTTGAGAGCGACTTGGAAAAGACAACGTAGCCAGCGAGATATCCTGTCCATATCTCGATGGCTCTGCTGCCAGCTCAGCTTGATGATCTTTTCGAGCGTTTTGAACACTTCTGCCTGCGTGTCAATAGCTGGTCAAACAGTACCATGCATACTCACTGCTTTGATGTCGCCCCTCTGGACCCGCCTTCTGGACGAAAGTTTGGATCACAAAGACCAAGTCTGCCAGCGTTTGGAGGTGTCCTTCGTCGACATGGACAAGACAGTTATCAAGGAGCTTGTCTAAGCCGTCCCAGTCCTCAAGCTTTAGCGCGGCTTCGAGCTCAAGCTTGACTATTTGCGCGTACTTCGTCTTCACATCGGGTACCACAGAGCTTGCGATGGTTCCATTCTGCAGCTCCCTGTCAGCGGCCACCCGGTAGCTTTCGCAATGCTTGCGAGCTCTGAGGTAGTATTGGAGCTATAAAAATCAGCCTCAATGGAAATGAACGTCTTCGAGAGTGTCCCTTACGCTCTCCCGAACATAATCCTCCGCCCGTGCCATCGTGACGTAGGCGCAACTGGAGAAAAAGTCGCAGAACATCAAACGGAGAATCAGGTCTCCGTCTTCGACCCCGACTTCTCCCAGCAATATTATGAACTAATAACGATCAGCAACGATTCAAGCCGCTGCACTTTACGGCACTTACTTCAGCACACGCCTCCAGTAACCTCACCAGACAGGCGGGCGGCATCTCCCCACAATACTTCAAAGCCAGGTTGTATGCGTTCTTCGCAAACCACTGGAACTCAGCAGTTGTGAACAACTGCTGTACGGGCTTGGTGGGCCGTCGTCGCGACGATTTTGCCTGCGCACAAGCTGTCTGCTGTCAGAGATATGCTCAAATGTTGAGCAGACCTCTGCCTACCTCCTTCGAAAACTTTACATATCTCTTCCATAACACCTGGGCACACCTTCCCCTCTTTCACGAGCTCGGACAGTAGGGTTCTAGCAGTGCACCTAGTTCTTGTTAAGCCCAATCGTAATGCTCAAGACAGTATCGCTTACCGTAGCAAGGCTGGAAGATGAATGCCCGCAGGTGCATTGTAGTCGTACTTGTCCAATGCCTTCTCAAGTGCGTTGATTGTTTGTCTTTTATCTCCAGCGCCCTGCGCCTCCAGAACACAGGCGTAGAGAAGGGTGGCATCCTTGGAGGACTTCTTACAGACTGCCTCCAGGCACTCTGCCGCTGTGGGAAGTCAGTGTTGTCACTTGGTAAGGCCCGCCGATTTGCCTACCAAGTTGAGCATCCTTGCTATGCAGTGCTACTTTATACATCAGATAACGCGTCAAAGGCTCCTCCCGGCCGGTATCGGACATGCGCTGAAAGCTCGCTCGGGCACTTGCATGATCCTGGCGGGCCAGTGCACACATGATCATCTTCCTGCACGAGGTTAGTATATGTGTCGCTTGATGATAGTTCACGTACCTGATGATCTTGGTCTTATTCAATTCTCCGGCCTTGTCGAAGACTGAGTGTACACACAGACGGCACCACGCCTCCGCGGTTGCGAACTGATCCTGGCTGTATGCTGCTTCGACTTTTTTCCATAGCAACTGCAAATTTACAGTTAGCAACGTGATGCATCTGCAGCTGCCATACGTACTGTTTGCGCGGCGTGTGTTGCGGGAGCGGATAATGGCTGGTTCGTGTTTCGTGAAACATTATCGCACAGCATTTGTAGTGTCTCGAGGTCATTTTCGCTGGAAGGGCCGCCCGTCCCGGCCCAAACCCGTGTGATCACAGCCTTCTCAATCCAGTTCTGATTTTCCTCCGGGAACAGTCTGATTTCGATGAATTGATCCAGTATCTTGCATGCCGCAACAGAGCTATAATCGTCAGCATGTAATGTCGGGTAAGTAAACCACCAACCTATGGTCCTTCAGTTTGTGGATATGATGTATGACCCTGATTCGACGTCAGTACTGGCGCAACACGCAAATCTGCTTACACACGTTCTGAAGTTAGTCTCCGTCAAAACGACCGTCCGAACGATGCGAAGAAGGACTACATGGTCAGTATGCGATCACTCGTTCTTTAAACACTACGCTTACCCCCATAGAACAGATTGGTGTCCATGGATTCCGAAACTGACAGCAGCTCTAGCTTGAGCAATTGCACGGTGGTTTTCTCTGCATAGTCCTAGTAACATGTAAGCTACGCATAATCTCCTTCAGAAGAGACCGCCTACCGTCTCTAACAATTGTACGATATCCCAGGCTTTGGTTAAAGCCTCCGTAGTCTTCAACTTCAGATACACCTGCACTGATCATGAATCAGCATTCCGGCCATACAGGGCCACAGGAATCCACGCACCTATCGTTTGCATGATAGTGAGCCGTAGCTCACCAGCTTCGGGACTGCATAACTCTATGTCTTGTTCCCCTAGTATATCGTAGGCTCGATTCAGCCACCGCGTTGCAAGCTCATAGTTTCGCTTCTGCAGCAAGCCATTGCCGATATCGAACAGAACCTCGACGAAAGCCTCTGCCGTCGAGGGGTCGATTGAGTGTACCAGGTTGCGGCTCTTGGTGAACATGTGCTCTGCGGTATCCATACGGTTTTGCCGCCACGCCTGCAAGAAAGATGGGGTTAGCGTGGTCTAGTTGTGAAATTTTTTTCAAGCCTTCTTTCGTGTGAAGTACCACACCGCCGGTTGGCACTCACCAACAGCGTGCGAAGATGGTAGTATTGGGCGCATAGGCAAGCAACATCCTGCTCATCCACATCGGCAGATTGATCATTGTCACAGTCCCCATTCTGCTGCAGGTGCTCCTGATGATCTGCGGCCCTCTCAAGAACCTTGACAGCGCCATCCAGCTCACTCTCTTGGATACATAGCCGCGCCGCCTTGAGCGCAACCCGCAACAATCGCACAGAGTGTTTCCGCTCCTTCACTTTTGTTGCTTGTGTTGCAGCTGTGTCCAGAAGTAGAAATGCGAACACGCGTAACAAGCAGCAAGTTCGCTTTATCTTTTGTGCACGGCTGCTCCCGTCCTGGTCTTGAACGTCCCTGCGCAGAATCGTCGTGGACAGGTTCCAGAGACTGGTACCGAGTTTGTCAAGCTCGTCTTGCTTGGTTGTAATGACTGATGACGCGGGAAGAGGAAGAGCGCGTATGTTGAACTCAAGGTCGCTTTGTATCGTCGCATCAGAAGAGGCGCGTTCGAGGCGATTTTGAAGGCTCGATGCGAATGCTATGGCGCCGTCAGTGCTGAGGGTTTGTGCAGTGCGACGAAGTAGCTTACCAAGCAGTGCCTTCACCTTCTTCTCCCGCTCTGCTCTGACAGTGAGGTTAGGCGCCATGAGTGTATGTGGAACAATGGGGAGTCAACTGGTGTGGCCTCTTGGTGTTCTGCACCCGGCGTGCGGAGCAGCTCGTGCGGAGGAAGGAGCCTTCCGCGCACCTGCACCCTTAACCCGAACTGCGATATGAGTGCGAGATATCAGCGACTTGTGCTGGAGGGGCGGCAAGATTGTAAGCAATGGAATATGTATGTTTGGGATGATGCCATATGTATATGACTTTTTGTACCGACTTGTTCTAGAGCATGTTTTGTTATATACCTTATAGTTACCTTAGGGAACAGTGTAGAAGTAAGGGATAGGGTAGAAGGATTGTTTAACATGCGTTCAGGAGGTCGTAATCGTAGGGTGCTCTGGCTTATATCCAGCTTTTTCTGCAACCCTACAGGCTAAGTACCCACTCCGGACACTTATTTTTGTCAATGGCCGTGGACTCCCTGGGCTTGCTCAGAGTCAAGGCATAGCGTCCCTTCCGCTGCACTACTGGTTGGCGACCAAGCTCCGACGCTCCATTGCTCTCGAAGACTACCCCTTCTCCCAACCCCTCTCCTTCTCCTCCCTCAAAGCTCTCACCTCCTCCCTCAATGCCTCCCTCTCTTCATCTCCATGCTTGATATACTCCAAAGCCGCCGCCAGCACCTGACTCTTCGTCGGCTTGACTGGCTTCTTTGCCGCGCCCCCTTCGTCACCACCACTCTCATCCTCGTCAGACTGCGCAAGACTCGGGATAGCACGACGCAATCGTTCGAGGTCGCTGTTGATACCCTCACGGTACTTGCGCTCGATGTCCTTGTGCGTGGTGCGGTGGATGGGAAGTTTGCGGGGCGAGGAGGGAGAGTATGGGAGGTGGTGGGAATGTGTGTGATTGTGCGGATGAGGGTGAGAGGTGGTGTTCGTGAGGGGGGTGAAAAGAACAGGGAGGGATTTAGGACGCGGGCGTTGAGCTTGGGCTGCTCGAGATTGGCGTACACATGGGGAGACGCCGTAGGCGGTCGTGTTGCTGTATGTCGGGTTGGATGGAGAGGTCAAGGGTTGAGGGGACCATGTTTCGGATTTGATGGGCTCGGTAGCCTGGTCGCCGCAGACGGAGGGAGTGGGAGATAGTGGTCGGCCCAAGGGCGAGCTGATGAGTGTTGCGGATGGGTTGATGTATGCCGAGAAGGGCGGGGATGCTGGCTCGAGAGAGGAGACGCGCGAGTTGAGGGGTTCGTTGGTATACGGTGGGGATGTGTAGCCCCAAAGGGCAGTTTCGGTTGGGTAAGCAGAGTCCTCTGACTCTGGACGACAGAGCGTCTGTTGTGCGAGTGTCGGTTGGATGTAGGCCGATTCTGGCCTGTATGATAGCTGGGAGGGGTATATGTTGGGGTCGAGGACGCCCTCGTTGTCGTCGTATGAAAGATACGAATCATATACGGAGGAGAACCCAGCCATGCTCAGGGGATCGTCTGGATTGGAAGAGTAGTTCATCGATAGACTTGTAGTCGTGAGTTTGCGTGAAATGTCGATGTAGAGGAATGTTTGCGCTCAATATATGACAGCGAACAAGTGCGTGGTAGGGATAGTAAGATCTTTGCTCGTTAAACTTTAGCAAGCCCAGTCCGAGCAGAACTCTGTTGTATAAGAGTCATGGTCCCTACAGCGAGGTTTCTAGCAGGAAGGCGCAGTTTGGCAAGCAAATTCTGAGACCCTGGATTATGCGTAGAAGTGCGTCGTTCTCGCAGAGCCTTACAAATTGTCTGGTGATTGTCTCGCTCTTCGCGGCTGGCCGCCAATTCACAGAGGGTGGTAGCCGATCACTGCTCTTCTTGGACTGGGCTGTGCTTGTCCTCGTGACTGGGGGAGCCTGTGCAGCGTGCGAAGAAGTCGGCGACAACACTTCGGATGTGTCCGTCCTGCCGGTATCCGTACCGTGTAAGGTGGATATGGATTAATTGTTGCGTTGTTTTCGGGATGCAGAGGTATCAAGGGCATACGTGTCGGACTGATGTGATAGGGTTAGTACTTTCCAAAGCTGCGGGACCATTTACTGTTGGCACAGCAGTTGGATTGTGAGGATTCGAATCCTCCGAGGTGGATGAAGGATAGCCATCGCAGGCGATTGAGCGGTGCCGGGTCGCGATATTTCTGCGGAGCGCGTGTCAAGAAGGGAGCTTCGCGGGTGAGTGTGGGGTGACTTGGGGCAGTCGCAAACTTGGGACCGGCAGCCCGGCAGCCTCGCTCCTGTTTTGAAGTCGTGCAGTTCCCGCGTGTTGGAAGAAGGGTGCTTTGGTAGACGGATTAAGGCACTTCAGGCGCAGACAAAGGGAGGGGTTGCTATACCCAGAGTACAGCCCATATGATGTCGCTACAAGGCAACCTGCGCAAATTCAGCTAATTACAGGAGCAACTTCCGGATAGGATCAAAAACTTCTTCTTTGGTCGCCTGGCAAGCCAGACAGATCAATGAAAAAGATAGTTCGCGTCGCCAACCAGTAGTGCAGCGGAAGGGACACTGTGCCTTGACTATGAGCAAGCCCAGGGAGTCGAAGGCCATTGACAAAAATAAGATTAATCGTATGATGTCACCGTAGTGACAGTCTAGCGATTAAACTAAACAGAACAGATACCTAGAGACGCGTCAGCACACTGCAGAGAAGATCAGAGAGAGCGGGAAATACGTACTACACTTGATCTAAGCCTTGGCAAAAGTTAGCATGCTCCGATTTGAAGGTATAGATTGAGGCGCACGTACCAAAAGGCAAAGAGGAGCTAGAGAACAAGAAGGAGGACGAGGGCGGCGGCGTTTATATAGCAAAATTTGCGGCGCCCGGACCAGCTCGCTTGTTTGTCAGCCGGCGGGTTCCGTCGGTTCAAAGGTGTTAGTTCAAGATGTGCTACCCTAAGAGTATTGTTTACTTAAACTGTAAACATGGATGCGAATCTCTATAGTTCTTTCGATGCTGTACTATGAGATAGACAATCCTACATCCAGCAGTGAGGATCCAGGCTGCTCCCAAAAAGCGCAGGCAGCTGAAGGCACGTAATGGCGCATCTTCTTGCTGACGCTCCGGCGCGAGCCAGCGCTCCTCCGCCCCGCCCCGGTCCGGTCCATCAACTTGACGTCGATGCGACATGTTATTGGAGGAGGGGTAGAAAAACTAAGGGAGGGTAGAAAGGATTGTTTGACATGGTTCTAGGAGCTTATAATCGTAGGGTGCTCTAGCTGATACCCGGGTTTTCTGCAACTTAAGAGACAGGGTAGCTGCGGGCTGCTTCATCCAAGTTCAGACTGTTGATATCCTCAGGCGCCGATGCGTTCCAACGGCACTGGGAAACAAGGACGCCTACAGCAATCCGCAGCTGTCCCGGTGCGAAAACATTCAACAGTCACCGAGTAGATCCTCGAAACGTTCCATTCGGTTGCTCAAAAGAAGTCACCCGTGATGACAAGCTGTATGCTATTAAAGGGTCTTCCGTTATTGCATAGAGTCCTTGCAATCTGCTCGAGTTTGCAGTAGAATTCGAAGCATATCCTCAAAGGCTCGAGGTGCTCAGAACTAAAGAAATGTGTCAAGAGAAGAGGAAAACGCTTTGAATATACCCACCTATTTACAAATATCGATACCTTTTTTCCTTTTGCCTTTGATATAACCGTTTCTCGTGTATACACCCCTCTGTATATTTCGCCTCGGATCTTCGTGGGCTTCTAAGCCGCACCTCCCCTACCGCCAACCCTCTTCATTCCCTCCTTTACTTCGTCCGAGAGTCTCAACTCCGGAAGGCTCAATTCGCCCTTGCCCTCGGGGCTGGGCATGAAGCCTAAGCCGATGAGATACGCCAGGTACACCCCCACAGTGTCCTCCATCACTGCACCACCCTTACTCCAGTCCTCTCCGGACCACTTCTCATCGCTCTTGAGCGCCTTTGCAGCGTTCGTGTCGTCCAACTCGGGAGCCTTGGTATCGCCAGGGAGATCGCCAGTCACGAAATGGTAGAGCGGGAGAAGAGCGTGCGGTTCCTTACCGGAAGAAGGAGTAGAGTCAGCGACGTAAGCTTCCATCTCACGCTTCCACTTCTCGTAGTCGACCTGAGGAACCTTGTAACCGTACTTATCCAGCGCTCCAAGGAACGTGTTGAATGTGATGCGTGGCCGACTCGTGATCTGGGCGACGCCGAGAGGCGAGATGGGCGGGTTGAAAGCGCTGGCGACGACGACACGCGATACGTGCGTGACTGGGACCATGTTGATAGTGTTGCTGATGTCTGGACGGCACTTCAGCTGCACACATCCTTTGAGAATACGAACCAGGAAGTCGTCGGTGTTCGTGGTGCCGGAGACTGGGTCTCCTGTTACATAGCCTGGACGGACCACGCACCCAGCAAGGCCTTTTGCACCGGCTTGACGGGTGAGGTATTCGGCTGCCCACTTGCTTTGACCATAGCCCGTGCCGAGGCCCTTGCGGGACCCTTCTAACGAGTCCGACTCCGGTACGCCTCCGGGAGTGTTGGCGGAAAGACGGACGTAGTGTTCGGTGTCGAGCGTTGAAGTAGAGCTTACGAGAGCAAAGTTCTTAGGGATGCCCGCTGCACAAAGAGAGAGCGCTGTGACGGTGCTCAAGACGTTGGGCGCGCGTAAGCGAGAGTAGGGCAGAACCCAATGGACGAGGGCTCCGTTGTGGATCACCACATCCACGGTATCGGCCAGTGTATTCCAAGTCGACGGCGTGAGGCCAAAGTTCGGTTTCTCGAGGTCGCCAACCACAGCGTTGATGCGGGAGGTCCAGCTATTATCCCAGATCCCATAAGCCTGGCACGTGTCGCGCAGACGGGCGAGAGCAGCATCTGCGTCTTTGGCGCGAACCAGAGCTGTGACCTTGCCTGGACGAGACAGAAGGTCACGGAGGATATAAGCACCAAGGAAGCCAGTGCCACCAGTGAGAAAAGTATGAACTTCTTGCCCCGGTTCCAGCGGCTGCCGCGTCTTGAAGTCTGTCAACACACTCGCCAACTCCCTGGCGTCGGCAGAGTAATCCTCGTCTTCCGGGTCATCTTCAATCGCCTCTGCGGTGTCCAGACGCAGACCAATGGGATCCAAGCTCTGGTCAACATTCGCACTGAATCCGCGAAGCGTGGGGTATTGGAAAATGATGCTCATGGGGATATCAATATCTTTCCATTGTTGCCGGACCTTGAGCAACAATTGCTGCGCGATGATGCTATGCCCTCCCAAGTCGAAGAAGGAGTCACTGCCACTGATTGTATCCGCAGTTACACCGCGGTCACCTAGAAGATCGGCCCAGATCTTAGCGACGACCTTCTCAGTTTCAGTAAGCGCCGTTCCAAGCTGAGACGGCCTTCGTGCACCGGCGGCCGCCAATTCCCTGGGCTCGGGAAAAGGGAGAGCGGGACGGTCGATCTTGCCATTGGGGTTCAGCGGGAATCGAATGAGAGGAACGAGGACGGACGGGACCGCATATGCAGGAAGCTTCTTCTTCAGATGTTCGCGCACGTCGTCCCGCAGGTACTTGAAGCGCTTGAGCAAGCCGACCATGCTCGTATCGGATGATTCGTCTTTGGCACCTCGCTCTTCAAGCCACTGATAGTAACGTTTCATCTCTGGAACGAAGTAGCTGACAAGGGTGGGCTCTTCGTAAGCATCTCGCTTCAGGAGTGTAACGTTTTCGCGCACAAGGGGATGCGCAGCCAGATGGGAATCAATTTCACCCAGCTCGATGCGGAAACCGCGAATCTTGACCTGGGAATCGACCCGGCCGGTACAATGAACGTTTCCATCCGGTCCATAGTGCCCAAGATCGCCAGAGCGGTACATCCTATCCCGAGGGCCCTTGTAGAATTCCCTCCAAGGTTCAGGAGTGCCTTGGCTTTCAACAAGCTTTTTGTCCTCTTCCACCCATTTCTTAGAATCCACGAACCAGTTCTCTACGAACTTGGTCGCTGTGAGGTCAGGCAGACCAAGGTACTCTTCCGCAAGACCGGCAGCCCGCACATAGATCTCACCACTCTGCCCAGGAGCGCAGATCTTGGTTCTGTCCTCACGGTCCACCACCAGGAGCTGAACATTGTTCATACCTCGGCCAGCTGGTATGACTTCGCCAAGACTGTCGAGGAAATCGGGGGCTTCGGTGCGGCTTGGGAGCTCGTAGTAGCTCACCGCTCTTTGCGTCTCTGTAGTGCCATACATGTTGACAATGCGTACGTTCGGTGCCAGGTCCTGGAGCCTTCTGCAGTCGCGCTTGATCAAAAGATCTCCAACAAAGAAGGAGTGATGAAGACTGGGGAAGACGGCCGAGGCACCGCCAACAAGAATCTGACCCATTGCCGGGGTGAGATGAGTCACAGTCGCTCCATAGCGTCTCATCCATTCGGCGAGCTTCTCGTGCTGGATATCTTCCTTACTTGGGACCAGAAGCTGGGCGCCCAAGAAAAGCGGGGTGAAGATGTCTCGTTGTATAGGGTCGTGTGCGATTCCGGAAAGCATTGTGAACTTGTCCTTCTCCGAAAGACCAAATCTCTCTGCCATCCATGGGAAGTAGTGGGTGAGGGAGAAGTGGCGGCCCTTGACACCCTTCGGTTTGCCTTCTGAGCCAGAGGTGAAGGACAGTGTGGGTGTCGAGTCTGGGCCAACCAGCACGCCCGGAAGCTCGTTTCTTCGATCTTGCTGCTCCTGAAGAGCATCTTGGCCATTGACGAGGCCTCCGACCAGCGAGCCATCGTCCTTCAGGCGCAATGCAGGGATTTCGGTCCTCAATTGCAGATTCTCTGAGATGTAGCTGCGCACCTGATCCGACAGCGGTCCTGCCTCCTGGGTGGCTTTGTCTATAACAACCAAGGCGCACGGCTGAGAGACTTCGAGATAGATGCACTGGCGGTCAGGAGGGTATCTGCGGCAGTTGTTAAACGAAGTTGCTCGTCATGCGAGAGTAGCACTCACAGCGGGTCAAGAACTGAGAAAGTGGCTCCTGCTGCTAACACAGCCATGATGGCAACTACCAGATCCACGCCCCGGTGGGCGAAGATCATGACCACGTCCCCTCGTTGTATGCCATTC
Organism: Sporormia fimetaria CBS 119925; assembly: GCA_010093795.1. Lineage (NCBI taxonomy): Eukaryota > Fungi > Ascomycota > Dothideomycetes > Pleosporales > Sporormiaceae > Sporormia > Sporormia fimetaria. The sequence continues at coordinate 95,311 of MU006580.1, read as the reverse complement.
TGCACAAAGTGATGTGCTAGTATTGCTGTAGCCTCAAAGATGTGCTTGTAGGTGAAGCTGCGCTCGGGAGTCCTGCTCGTAGCGGTCTCGATGACGCATGGGCGGTCAGGATGTCTCCTCGCGTTAGCAGCGAATATGTCGTGGATGGGCCCTTTGAAGTCCGACCAATGCAAGTGCGCGGTAGGGTCGGGGATGTTTTGGGTATTTTCTGCACCCATTGCGGTGGTGGGCGCGTATAACAATGGGTATCTGAAGTACAGTCGAAAGGTAGCTGGATGAACAAGTGGAATTAGAGGTTCAGAGCAGCAGCTTGTGTGAGTAAGTTGCGGTGGAGAGGTCAATTGAAAAGAGGGTCCATTTCTCTAGCTAATGACGCAGAAAGCTAGCAAGTGGATTTCCGCATAAATTGCGACATCGGAGTCATAACAAAAACCTGGGGAGCACACACATTTTGGCCCAGCCCTCTGAGAAGCTCGCCATTGGTCAATCATCCCGAGATGCATCAGCCACATCACGGCGGGATGATCGTGGCGGTGCTCTAGGGCTTACCCCTGTCGTGGCTGGTGAGACGCTAGCCCGATTGAGGCTCAGGGTCAACTTTCACGGCTCACGATTCCGAGCATCATCAGACGGACGCGCGTCACACTCCACGAACATTGAGCGTCGCCAGTGCACGACAATGTGAAGCAGTCCAGTGGCCATTCCCCCGACGTCTCGTCTCACCATCCGCCGCCATGCCGATCCAGTATACCTGCTTCGGCCGTCCGGTTCGGCTGCATATGCCCCCACGACGATACCAGGTCCTTTTCACAGGAATCCTCTTCCTTAGCATAACCCTCTTCCTCTTCGGACCCCCTAGTACCGCCGACCTGCCTACATACGACACAATCGCAGACGCAGTTAAGAACCCACAATTACCGAACCTGCAGCTCCCTGAGCTCCCCGAGCTGCCTAACCTTCCGCAACCCTTCGGCCCTCCGACCCACGATGCTCCTGCCGAGCAGAACAGCAATTCCACCGGCGCCTATCGTCTGATAAATTATATCCAAAACTACAAATGGCACAATCCCTTCTCCAAAGATGTTGCAGATGAGAATACCACCGTTCTTCCACCCCTCATGGAACGCCCGTCCATCTATACCTTCTTCGAACCGCGTAAAAAGCAAAGCAAAGAGCTAGCTGAGGCAGAGAACAGGCTGATTCTGGCATGGCGACGCGCATGGTGGGCTCAGGGATTCAAGCCGCAGGTTCTCTCCCGCGCCGAAGCTATGAGACACCCTCAGTACGAAATCGTCCAGCGGCTGAAGCTCGATAAAATCGACGAAGAGGTGGAGACTGAGGTTATGCGCTGGCTTGCTTGGGGCCACATGGGAGGCGGCGTCCTTGCCCACTGGCTCGCCCTGCCTATGGCCGAGTACGATAACCCCATACTCAGTCTTTTGCGCAAGAAGGACTTCCCGAACCTGTCTCGCGTAGACGGACTACAGAATGCACTGTTCTTCGGAGGAGCCGACGCTGTTACCGAAGCCATAAAGAAAGCCGTCGGAAGCGAGCTCTTCAAGAACGTGACGGAGAGCCGTGCCAAGATCATCAGCCTGAAGGAAGACGCAGGGGCTATGGTCAATCTCCTCGGGAAAGACGTCAAGCGCGAGTCAAAATCGCATGGAATTGCCTACTACTCCAACACTACCATCGCGGACACCTATAAGCCGATATCCGACAAGCTTCGGGACACAACCGAGGTGGAGGGGCTTGAACTTCTCGCGCAGCTCATCAACTCCCATCTCCACCTTACTTTTCAGAGCATATATTCAGAAGGCGTGGCTGTGGTCAAGCCGCTGCCTGAGCATACGACGGCGTTGATGTACGAAGCTATTGACATCGCGCGTAACCTGACACAGTGTCCTACCTCTCCGTTACCCGGAACGTGCCCACCAAACAGGCCAAAGTGCTCGCCCTGCGACCCATCTAAACCGCCAAAGCTCCAGTTACTTCCAGCGCTCAAGAAGTCGCCGGCGATTTACACAGTCGGGAATGTCCCGCATCCGTACACGCTCGTGTCCCTCCATTACACGAAGGATGTCATCGAGGCAAGCTTCTTGCGGAAGGGGACAGAGCGGAACCTATGGGTCAAGGCACTGACGAAAGAGGTCCTTGACGAGGACAAAACCGAAGCAGATCGTGTCTTGCACTTCAAGGATACTGTAGCCTCTCCTCTCACTGCTGCTAGCTCGCTCTGGCTCACAGCTGAGCGGTTGGACCAAGTGGACCTAGATTGGATCTTCGGGTTCAACCTGCCGCAGATGGCTTCACCCGGGGAGAAGCCCGAGCCTCTCAACGAGGGATCCGATATCATGCTCTCCCCACGCCCGGCTCCGCCAGCGCCAATAGAAGGTGTAGAAGTCCCGGAGGAGAAGTTCATCAAGAAGGAAGAAGAGCGGCTCAAGAAGGCGCGCGACGCGCTCAAAAGCACGAGTCGGCACTTGGAGCCCGTAATCAACAATGTGGAGCAGTGGAGTCCGGTGGACACGGAAGCCTGGCAATTCGCTCGTGCGTTCTCAGCACGGCGGACGAAGGAGAGGGAGACGTGGGAGAAGGAGGAGAAGAAGTTCGCGGGGTCGGAGCACAAGGCGGGCGTGCATCATGGAGGCGGTGGGGACAGATGGGCAGATTAAATATAGGGCTTGTGTTTTCTGTTGTTGCACATTCTCGTTGCATACTTTGGCGTCGGATATTGTTACGAATAGCGTTTCGGCGAATTAGAGATCTTTGTATATAAATGTAGATCATCTTGGATTGACCAAGTATTTAGGAGCCCGATTGTCTGGGACCCTAGAGACATTTGTATGCAGATCAGCCTGCCTTTGGGCTCTTCGAGCGTATACATACCTGATACGGAGCAGACCCCACGCTCCCTGGCGCTTCAGCAACGGTGCTGGAGGTGTAGGGTCTTACTCCGACCGTATCCCGCCCGCACTGACGTTGTGGAGATTCCACGCCTTCCCCAATTAGCCCTAGCGCGCCTTGCGGGCGTTTGGTCCCTGTTGATCTCATGGGGCGTCCATCAAATAATTATTTAATGATTGTCGTTCTCCTTTCTTCAGCGTCACAACCATGGCTCAGCTCGACCTGGCGACCCTGGCGTCGCTCGCCGTCGTGCCTCTACTTGCAGTGCTGATTATAGCTCTTTTCGACGAAGACAAAGAAGCCGCTGTCCCTTACCAGGTCGCTGCGCCAGAGCAAGCAAAGCCCGGATGGAGAGGCGAGATATTAGAGGAGCCGACACTAAAGGTATGCTTTACCTTTCTCTACAATTACCCGACACCTGATGGAACGGATGGCTGACTATGTTTGGAACAGGTCTCTGGCTCCAAATTGATCCAATGCTACTGTCCAGCCACTGGCGAAGCCCTCGGCCGCGTGAACCCGTCCACCCGTGAGGGCGTCGATCGTGCGATAGAGAAAGCGAAGGCGGCACAAGTTCAGTGGGCGAAGACGACCTTCTCTGAGCGGAGGAAGGTGCTCAAGACGATGCTGAAGTATAGCTTCCCTGCCAATTGCATCTTATCATCAACGCGGCTCGACTTGTCGACTCCTCTCGCGTGAACATTTGGTCTGACGACAGTGCCTAGGTTTGTCCTCGAAAATCAAGAAGTTCTCTCGCAGGTAGCATGCCTGGACTCTGGAAAGACGATGGTGGATGCGAATCTGGGCGAGGTCTTGGTCACTGCGGAAAAGCTCATGTGGACCATTAAGCATGGAGAGGCTGCTCTGCGGCCGGAGAGCAGGCCGACAAGCCTCCTCATGATGTATAAGAAGAACCAGGTTATATGGCAGCCACTGGGCGTAGTGGCTGCCTGTGTGAGTTGGAAGTAAGTACTTCCCATCCCTATTGAAGACGACTGCTAATAATCGAAGTTATCCCGTAAGATCCCCCCACGGGCCCCATTGATCAACAACTGATTTCACCAGTTCCATAACTTCATATCTCCGGTCATAGCTGCCATCTTTTCTGGTAATGCCATCATCGTGAAGGGCTCCGAAGCCACGGCATGGTCGAGCAGCTACTTTGCCTCTATCGCAACGTCAGCCCTTGTCGCATGCGGGCACTCCCCCGACATCGTTCAACCCGTCGTATGCTGGCCCGACGTGGCCGAGCACCTGACATCCCACCCAGACATCTCCCATATCACCTTCATCGGTTCTCGAGAGGTGGCCCACCACGTCTGCGCCTCCGCCGCGAAGAGCCTCACTCCTGTTTGCGTGGAACTAGGCGGCAAAGACCCCGCCGTCATCCTAGACGACCTCAGTGACAACGACATGAAGCGCGTAGCCAGCATCCTCATGCGCGGCACCTTCCAATCCGCCGGCCAAAACTGCTGTGGCCTCGAGCGCGCCATCGTCCTCCCCGGTCTCTACGACCGCCTGATCGCACACGTCGAACCCCTGATTTCCGCCCTCAAGCCCGGCGCGATCCTGCACGCTCCCGCGGGCACCACCGTCGACGTCGGCGCCTGTATCTCCTCGGCCAACTTCTCGAGACTCGAATCCCTGATCCAAGACGCCGTATCAAAAGGCGCTCGCCTCCTCGTAGGCGGCCATCGCTACCAACACCCAGACTTCCCCTCCGGCCACTACTTCAGCCCCACGCTAATCGTCGACGTAACGCCCGACATGGCGATCGCGCAAAACGAGCTCTTCGCACCCGTCTTCCTGGCCATGCGCGCCGATAACCTCGACCACGCCATCGCGCTCGCAAACTCCAGCCCATACGCTCTCGGCGCGTCCGTGTGGGGCAACCACCACGCGTCGCTGGAGCGCGTGGTTCGTGAAGTCGATGCCGGCCTCGTCTCCGTCAACGACTTTGGCGTCACATATCTGGTGCAGCTGCCATTCGGGGGTGTGAAGGGGAGTGGGTACGGCCGGTTTGCGGGCATGGAGGGGCTGCGGAGCTTGTGTAATCAGAAGGCGGTTTGCAGGGATCGGTTTTGGGGGATGAAGACGAGTATTCCGCCGCCCATGGATTTGCCGTTGAGTGCGAAGGGCCCTGGAGCTGGAGAGAAGGCAAGACAGTTTGCGGCGGCGATTGCGTGGGTTGGGTATGGGGATTGGCGGGGGAAGATCAGGGGGATCAAGACGTTGATGGGACTCTGAAGATAGAATGTCACGAGTCGACAGAGAACAGGTTGGTAAACACATAATCTTAATCATTCCGAAAGGGTGAAGGAACAAGATAGAGGGTATATAATGGACAACAACAACCGTAACAATCCCAAAGACGCTGTCGTTTCAAACCGTCTCAATATACCTCCTAACCTCCCAATCCGTAACCGCCTCATCCCAAAGCCTAGCCTCATGCTCCCTCGTGCCTCCAAAATGTTCCACAAACTCATCCCCAAACACCTCGCGCGCCACACTCCCCTTGGCCATGAACCGCTCCGTCGCCTCCTTCAAGCTCTTCGCAAGCCGCACCCCCTGATCCGTCGCACCACCGACATCCTCACCCTTGCCCAACGGCGGAATCCCAATCTCCATCTTCTTCCGGATCCCGCGCCACCCGAGCGCCAGAATCGCGGACAGCACGTAATGCGGATTCGTGTCCGCGCCCGGGACGCGCACTTCGAAGCGCGTGGCCTTTGCACTCGCGGTCGGTGGGCTGATGAGGCGGATCGAGGCTGCGCGGTGCTCGAGGCCCCAGGATACGGTGACGGGGGCCCAGTAGTTTTCTACGAGGCGCTTGTAGGAATTCACGTTGGGCGCGAACAAGGGCATGATATCCGGGAGGCCGTCGATCAGGCCGGCGAGGAAATGGCGACCCAGGTCCGAGAGATAGCGGATGTCGTTCCATTGGGCATCCTTGTCTTCTGTCTCTCGGGCGAAGAGGTTTTTACCCTGTTTATCGACAATGGAAACATGCATGTGGCCTGAGTTTCCTGGAAGCCCCTCGCGTGGCTTCGCCATGAAGCAGGGTGTGATTCCGAATTTTGAGCCGAGCGACTTGACGACGAGCTTGAAGAGCGAGGCTTTGTCCGCCATGGCGGTGATTTCGCCGAATTCGAGCGCGGCTTCGAAAACGCCGGGCCCGGATTCAGTGTGCCAGCCTTCGATGCCGCAGTTGAACTTTTGGCAGGCGTCGAAAATGCCGTAGTAGTACTCTTGGTTGTGGACTGGGCGCGTTATGCTGTAGCCAAACATGCCTTCGGTCAGGGAAGGGAGGGCGTGGGCCGGGTTGTTGCGGAGGAAGGTGGCGGTTGAGGAGGAGTTGCGCTCCGGGAGGGATTCGTCGCGGGGGGCGCGGAATTGGTAGAATTCGTACTCGGCTGTGACAGTTAGCTGAGTCGCAGAAAGCAAAGACGAGCGGGCATACCTCCTGCCATTGCGCCATAACCATGCTCAGCCAGATTATCGACAGTCCTTCTAAGGAGTGACCGTGGGCATGCGTATAGGGAGCTCTTCGTGTCCGGGTCATGGAAGCTGATGAGGAAGAAAGGGACGTTGTTCTCCCAGGGGATGCGGCGGAAAGAGGAGAGGTCGGGGATGGCGAGCAAGTCCCTGTAGCCGTTGTCCTTGTTGCTGACGCCCAGTTCGCGGAAGTAGGTCTGGTCATGCATGTCCCAGCCGAAGATGACGGAACAGAACCCAAACCCTTCCTGTGCTATTGACAAAAACTTCTTCTTGGCCATCAGTTTGCCACGGAGCATGCCGTCGACGTCTATACCTGCGACTTTCACGGCATTGTCGTCTTTGAGGAGCTTGGGGAGGGAGTCCACGGTGATGGTGGAGGGGTCTTCCATGGTAGGCGTTATTCTTACACTTTCAGGCAAAGGGCGTTTCAAGGTAAAGCGGAAGCTGTTCGGGTGCGTCTTAAGGGAGAGGGGACTTTTAAGTACTTGTGTGAAGTTTGAGCGTCTGGAGTTGCAGCATCAAGGCAGTCGGGTGACGGTATTGACACTAGTCCTATGCTGGCTAGCTCCCCGCATGCGCGTCGATGACATCAATCGGTGCCAGCGCGGACGCGTACTCGCTGTATTTGCTTTTTTTCTGCAGTCTACTGTCGAGCACATATATATATTGATTGCCTGCCCTGGAAAAACAGCCGTCTCAGTTAAACCTCAACCTTTCGTGAGGTCGATATCTCCACCCTTGTCCGGTGAGGTCTCCGTCACCCGTGTACCCCTCGTCATTGTGGCTTCGGGATGGCGGGGCTGGAACATGTACAAAGCGCACGAGACTTGTGTGCATGAACATGAGCGACGTCGGGCTGCACCTGGCGGTGTGAAGAAGGCGTAAAGAATGAAGTGTCCCCAAATGCGGTCTCGATTGTTCTTATCTCACATGGACGCAAGCTGGCCCGCCGATGTTCGGAATCTCCGATACTAGCCGTATACATATCAAGACTACAAAGCTATCCGCAGACAACACCTGGACCTCAACGACAACAATTTTCCACTGTGAACGGAAAAGCTTCATTACCTCCTCGTAGACCTCGAGGTCCTCTTTCAAAAGGTACGCTGGCAATAATGGTCCTTTGCCCCACCGCGTGACGCTTTCCGTTGATCTTAGTCATGCCCGCTTTGGCACCAGCGCACAACATTCAATTGACTGCTTGCCACCACTTCAATTTCGCGACACTTACATTTCTCTAGCTTCCTCACATACGGTTCCCCCTAAACAAAACACAAACTTGTCCTATCCAACATGGGCCGCTTGCAAGGCAAAAACTGCATCATCACCGGAGCTGCTGGGTAGGTGGTTTCTTGTCACATTGTCCCGCCTCTTGTCTTTCATTCTTCATCTATTTCACAAGGCGTAGAATCTCATGGCTAACGCTCCGTCATTCTGCATCCTCAAAAACTAGAAGTCCAGTTTCTCCAATGGGCGCAATTGCTGACCGCATTCCAGTGGCATCGGCTTGGAGACAGCAATCCTATTCGCCCGTGAAGGCGCAAACGTGTTGCTCTCCGACATCTCAGGACCAGCATTAGAAAAGGCCCTCGCAAAGGTCAAAGAGCTCGTGCCAGATGCCGCAAAAGTCGAGACTAAGATCACAGATGTCTCTAAAGAGAAGGACGTACAGACTATGGTGGAGTCCCTCGACTCATGGGGCGGCGTGGACGTAATCTTCAACAACGCTGGAATCATGCACGCTGACGACGCCGACGCCATTGACACCCCAGCGAAGATCTGGGATCTCACTCAAGCAATCAACGTCAAGGGCGTATGGTTCGGCAGCAAGCATGCCGTGATCAGCTTCCGGAAGCACGGGAAGAAGAAGGCCTCTGTCATCAACACGGCCAGCGTGGTGGCGCTCGTAGGAGCTGCCACGCCCCAGCTCGCATATACCGCCAGCAAGGGTGCGGTTCTGGCTATGACGAGGGAGTTGGCTATGGTACACGCTCGGGAGGGGTTCCGATTCAATTCGCTCTGCCCTGCTCCGCTCAAGTAAGTTATGTCTTGACACAATGCTTTGAATCAGTCCACTCACACGAACAGCACCCCTCTGCTCCAGGACTGGCTAGGAGATGACCAGGCCAAGCGCCACCGTCGCGAGATCCACTTCCCAACTGGCCGCTTTGGAGAGGCCATCGAGCAGGCCCAGGCTGTGCTTTTCCTTGCCAGTGACGAGAGCAGCTTCGTCAACGGTACTGACTTCGTTGTTGATGGCGGCATGACCAAGTGCTATGTCACCCCTGAGGGACCTGCCACCGAACCACCGAAGAACCTCGCCCGATAAAGGGCTTGAAATAAGCCAGTACTGTTTTCGCCTGACGGCGGTGCATTCCGGCTTTCGTAGCACTGGCGACCTTGTAGAACCTCTGTTATGCATTCTGTAGACGCACTCACATGAATGAACGATATCATAAGCACCTTCTCCTTCATCATCCCCTGGACAGTAACAAGACACGGGACAACCAAATTGCCTTTTCAGATCATGCTCTTAGTTGTGGTATCAACAATATTCAACAAGACCCTCTCTGGATCCAACTTTGGAGTCACCCAAACGATACCATTGGTTGCTGTGTTGTTATACCCTTAACAGCTGACCCGTAAAGCCACTTTTCCACAGGCCCAATCGCAGCCATCCCACACTGCGTAGATCTCAGAACACCCGCGTACACCTTCCAGTAAGACCAAACCACCAAAGCGATAACGCACATGCAAGCGACGATGTGGCGCATCATCCGGCGTCCAGACCCCGCGCTACAGGGCGCCTGAAGCCGAGCCGCTCCCTATAACAACGGCGTCATCGCTAGCCATTGTCCCTAACGTGCATTTGGTCTAACGCGCTCCCTTCCAGAGCTCCCGAGGTCCAGCAACAATAAATATGTCATCGACTTCATCTTTCTCGCGTGACTACATCGGCGCAATCGCACCTGTCGGCATCATAGGGTATCATCTGCTCTTCGGCGAAGCCAGGGACCCAACGACCATGGGAGCTACAAACAGTTTCGTGCCCGCACGGGACATCCCCGATTTATCAGGCAAAGTTATACTGGTAACTGGAGGTATGTGACCATACATCCTTCATCCATAAGAAATTCAGCGGATATCCCCAACAACTAACCCACAACACAGGCAACACCGGCCTCGGAAAAGCAACAATCACCTACCTAGCCTCTCACTCGCCCTCGAAAATCTACCTAGCCGCGCGCACCGCCTCCAAAGCCACCTCCGCCATCTCCGACATCAAATCCACCATCCCAGACGCGCAAATCGAGCATCTCCCCCTCGACCTCACCTCCTTCGCCTCCATCTCCTCCGCGGCCTCGACTTTCAAATCCCGCGAAACCCGCCTCGACATCCTCATCAACAACGCCGGCGTCATGGCCACCCCCTACACTCTCACATCCGACGGCTACGAAATCCAACTCGGCACAAACCACATGGGTCACGCCCTCCTCACCAAACTCCTTTTACCCACTATGCTGTCCACCGCCCAACTCCCCGGCTCCGACGTCCGTATCGTGAATGTGAGCTCCATGGGCCACTATGGCGCGCCCTCCGGCGGGATTATCTTCTCGCAACCCGAATTGGAAAAATACAACACGTGGCGCCGGTACGGCGTCTCCAAACTCGCGAATATCCTGTACACAAAAGAGCTCGCGAGGAGGTATCCGGAGATTATGTCAACGAGTGTGCACCCGGGGGTTATTTTGACGGATTTGTATGCGAGTGCGAGGAAGAATTTCGTGTTGAAGTTGGGACTGTGGGTTTATGCGTTACTGGTCCCGATACTGCCGGGCCATTTTAGGAGTCCCGAGGGGGGAGCCCTGACGCAGACGTGGGCGGCGACGGTGGGGAGGGAGAGGTTGAGGAATGGGGAGTTTTATAGACCGGTGGGGGTCGTGAGTCGGGGGAGTGGGTATGCGAGGGATGAGGGGTTGGCGAAGAAGTTGTGGGAGTGGACGGAGGGGGAGTTGGAGAAGCATGGGTTTTGAGGACGAGCGTGGGATGTAGCTTCGTTTTGTTGTTGTAATTGAGAATTGTGGCAGGCTTTGCATGTTAACTATCACGAACTATATTAAAGTCGGATGTCTCATCACTCTGCCAGCACTGGCTATGAAATAACCTCCACCCACCTACCCCGAGAAATGCCACGGCCTAGTTGTCATATCATCCTTTCCATAATCATCAGAACTGCCCTCTGTACTAGTCTGCGGAACCGTAAACCCCCTCTTCATCCCCATTGCCTTCCTAACCCACCCGACTCTCTCCTTCTTCCCCTCACCCTTTCTCTCCACACTCCCCAACGAGCCCCGCCTGGTCGATTCTTTCGACTCCTCACTCTGGGCGCTCCTCGTAGTCTCCGCCGACCATCTCTTCGTCCAGGGCACACGGCTCCGACCACTCGCCCCAGCTGAAGCCGGTGCTCTTTGCTGAAACCCGGCATCGACGCTCCGTGGGCTCAGCGGGCTGCCTGGGCTTCCTAGAACACCATCCGAGAATCGTAGGGGGTGGGATTCGTAGTTGCTTGTAGACGGCACTGTCGCGCCTCTGGACCTTGCTGTGCCGGTCATTCCATGTTCCAAGATACCGTCTGAAAAGCGCGGTTGCTGGAAGGATGATGCTAACGAGAGTGTGCTACGAAATGAGTCCTGCTGGTGGTGACTCCTAACTGGTACGTCCGTAGATTCAACTGCAGCACGAGAAGACGGAATATAGAGGTCCGGTGGATGCTGTCTACGTGGAGACATTGCTTCCGGGTCTTCGACAAGATCACCGCTCAACCAAGGAGCATAAGTAATTCCCGCCGTCTCCGTGCCTCTGTCCCCGTGTGCGAGCTGTTCTTGCTCGTTATCGTCTTCACTACTCGATGAGCGATGTCGCTCTGCACGAGTATATCGCCGGATACCGTCCGCATGCCACACTGTGCGCGTGCGACTGTAGATCGCTGCTTCATTCTCCAAGCGCTTCCTTTCTTGCTCCGGTTGTTCGACGTCATCGCTGCCACTGGGTATGCCATCCCGGAATCTTTCCAGCGCCGACATGAAGCCGTCTCTCCCCGCTTTGTCGCTGTTCTCGTATCTGCGGATCCCTTGCTCGGTCACGATGTGTCGCGAACTTTGGTCTCCGCACTGAGCGTCGGCGCAACAGAGGCATTTTTCGAGACTGAAGTGTAGGATTGGGGTGTGCTTCGGAGGTAAGGGGATGATTGCATGATCCAGTTGGCCGGATGAAGAACGAGTGACGCGGATGATCTCAGAGGGGTGGTTGCAGAGGTAGTGGCGATGTAGGATGTACGAGTGTGATGCGGGAAGCGAGTCCTCTTGGTTTGAAGAAGGAGGCATGGCGCCGGTTACTTTGCCCCAGTGCAGCGTATGCAGGTAGAGATATCCATTGTAGGCGTATGATATGCTGTACTAGTCTTGAATGTGTCACTGTTCGCAGAGACACATGCGTGAATAGTCTCGAGGTGACAATGTGTGACAGCGGCAAACGACAAACAAATCCGAGACATGTATGTGGCTACATCGTCGTCCAGTCATCGACACTATGAGTCTGGTGGTCGGTGTTTCCGGTGTCTCCTTGTGGCTACCCTGGGGATACTGAAGGACAATCAGTAGCCAAAGAGGAATCACTACTGCATCTTGCAATATGTGCGACCTCTGTCAACCTGCCAACTGCAGAGGAAAGTCTCCAAGCCCATACTGATGAAACCGGCCAACATGATGCCACCGGAGTCGCTCACGCTCGTGGCCGACAAACTGAACTCGCGGTCCTCCTCTCGTACCGTATCTTGAATTTCGGCAAAAGTAGAACTGATTCGTTAGTGGGCTGCAAGGAACACTCCCACGAGTACTCACACATAGACGAGACCCCCGAGCAGGCCTTCCCAGAAGATGACTATGCACACGACGTAGAAATGCGGAATGAAGTCAAACATTGCATGCAGAGTCAGTAAAATAAGATTGGCGACCTGCAGGAAGGATGGAAGGTAGAGATGGTGAACTCGGAAGAAGGGGGTAGAAGAGCGAGATATGAAGACGCCGACTTGGTAGACGGCACTGTAAGTTGAATAAAAGGACCTGTACTCGTCGAATGGACTAGACGAGAGCGGAAAGAGCAGAGTGGGTGCGACGCCCTGGTTGATAGTGTACTCGGCCTTTACAACACAGATTAGCCCTTGATCTGTAGTAACTTTGATTTAGTAAATCTCATGACCTACGATATAAACCAAGAGAAGGGGCAGCATGAACGGCAGAAACAGGCCGCGAGACCGGCGAAGGTTGGCAGTGAAACTCGCCCATGCGCCCTTCGGACTGGTGCTGCCGACCGATTCAAAGCTGCGCGAGGAATGGATAGACGAGAGAAGACCATGGTGCTCAGCATTGTCGGAGGCGAGCTCCTCTTCTTGATCGTGTGGGTCAATAGCTTCATATCCGGATTGCCTCGGTGCTGCTCGAAGAGGGCCTAGGGGTAAGATGGCGAAGAAGCTGACAAGCATGATGACGGGCAACACGGCAAAGAACAGTAGGCTGCTGCGCACGCTGATATGCAAGGTCGTTGTGGCTATAGCATAAGCGCCAGCTCCAATCAAACCGGCTCCTCCAGTGCCACTGCCCCATGCTGCCAGGGCGAAGTGGCCGTAGTAGTGGGTGAGACCAAGAAAGCTCAGCTCGCCGGCACCACTGCTCAAGCTGGCCAGTATCACACCGAACATCTTGACAGCGATGGTTCTTGAATCATGCAGGGGCGGGGTCAAGGCAATGATGAGCATGCCGGAGCTGGACAAGGCCACAAAGACGAAGACTCGGACACGGTATGGGATGAGGTGTATGAAATATGGGGCACAGAGCTTGGTGAGAAACGACGGGACGACATCTGCGAGGAGGACGACGCCTTTCGGTATGGCCGGTCCGACGAGATCGAGGGCAGCAGAGAGCACGACAACATACAGAAGATTGTTGAGAAGGCCTGGACATTGTTACAACTTGAAATATGCATAGAGGGGTGCCTGTGTCGGAGTCTTGGCGTACCGAACAGCCAAAAGGCGGCATATACTCGCCCGTCTGCGCCGGCGAAGGCAGCTTTCAGGCGCGAGCGGTAGACGGCCCATGTTGCAGCGGGCGAGCCCGGCAACGGTAGAGAAGGCATCGGATCTTGCGGTGGTGTTGAAGATGGGATGGCGGCTGTCAACCGCAGAGTTCCGATGGATCGATGGAGGAAGACGTCACGGGGCTGCCAGGGGCGCAGCTGCCCTACAGGGATAAGCGGTGGATTGGCCCAAGCTCTACCGGCCGGGGCAGGCACGTCCTGCGCTGGCACACGACTCCTCGTTTTCTTTCATCCCGACACTTCTGAGCTGCTTCACACTCACACCCAAAACACCCGCACGCCTCTACGCTCTCTGCCTACACACTCGATACTCGCAGCCCCGGCCATGGCTCGCCGCTCCCCGTGTCTCTAGCTGGCTGTTCCCGACGACGCTGCCTGAGCCTGCCCCGACGCCTGAGAGCTGCTATCAGACGATGGATCCTCGCCCGCCGCAGCAGCAGCAGCAACACGCCTACGGGCGTCCACCGCCCGAACGCACGCTTGTGCACAATCCAAACCACAACAACCACAACCACAACGCCCATCGCCCGCCGCAGTACACGCCCTTCCCGCCGGGCTCGCAGCCGCCTGCACCGTCTGGCTACAGCGTCGATCCATACCAACAGCCCCGCCGCGAGCCTTTCGTCCCGGCCACGGCCCACCACGTCCGCAGGAGTAGCTACGGCCCTCTGCGACAGGACGGCCGCGACGAGCGACATGCAACATGGGGCAACGCAGGTACGTGTTCGGGCTCCGGCACTCTCTCTGATTCATACTCGCACGCACGCACGCAAACGCGCAGACTTCTTGGGGACGGCATGGCATGGGGAAACGCACTGGCGTGGCCGCTTAGCGAGCCGCCCGGGGAGTCCTTGCCCCGCCGCCCCTGTCTGCGCTAATGCCCGATCGGACTTAAGCCAGTGCGCTACTGACGCTGCTAAAGGTGCCCCCGGAGTTTCTGGTCCTCCTCAGCATCATTCACAGCACCACACACCAACATCGCAACCTCCGCCTCCTCCTCCGCCGCCGTCTCAACAGCAACCCACTCATCCCCAGCCGCCTCATCCATCCATGAGCCAGACACACGGCCCGCCGTCACAGCCGCCGTACCCGTATGACCACACCCGCCGCCAGTCTCACGGATCTCACGGAGGCGCGAGCCCAGCGCACCCCTACGGTCGAGGTACATTTCCCCTGCATCTCCCAGCCTCATCCTCCCTTGGCCATCACGTCTAACATTCTTCCTGTAGCCCCTTCGCATGATCCGCCACCGCCGCCGCCGCCTTTCAACCACCGAGCCCATATGCCGCCGCCATCGTCGCCCCAGCAACAGCATGGCCACCCTCCTCAGTCACAGCGCTCATCATACCCATCGACGTATGGTGCTGCACGAGAGCTGCCGGCCATGGCACCAGGACATCGACCGGGCAGCAGCATGTCGATTTCTTCCATAATCGGCGGTGGTGAGACCACTGCTCCCAATCAGCCCACCCAGTCTCGCTCGTCACCTCCTGGTGGTCCCACGAACGCTCCCGGCCACCCTCATCACAGTATGCAGCCTCCATCTCCGAGACGGGCCTTTCCGTCTGAAAATAGACCAGACGGGCACGGGTTCCGCCGCCAGCCCTCACCGGATCGTCACATGTATCCCAGACCGTCTGATGGGCAGGGCTATCAGGCCCCGTCGCCTACCCGCGCCTACCATACACACGGCTCCCCGCATCAACCTCGCCAGCCTCCCCACCATAACCCACAGCCATACCGCCCTGTTGCAGCTCCTAATGCGGGCCCGCATGGTGCGGCACCAAGCGACGCACAGGTGAGGGAACAGCGCCAGCCCCCCTTGTCCGTCCCCGCTCGTCCAAGCAGCCAGCCTCAGAGACATCCAGGACGTCCCGAGGAGCTCGAAATGAACCCCGCTCATGATGCCTTCGAACTGCGTCGCCCAGGTTTTGGCCCGATTGACGAACGACGCCGAACCTTGGGAGAGGCTCATAGCAGACCCAGTGTGGCGGATATCCTAGGTCCGGGTCAGCCACCAGCCCTCGAGCAAAACCGTCCAGTAACAGTTCAGCCGGTGACACACTCCGCATACAGCCCTCCTCGTGCCTCGAGGAATTCCTCGGGCTCCGTACAGCTTCCCAAGAACATCTGGCGCCATTCCGGTATTGAGGATAACCAACGCGACTCGACTGAACCCCGCCGCGAAGGCTCGCCCACTGGGTACCGCCCCTACGGAGGGTACCCTACGCCCCACCAACCGACTCCTTACAACCACCCTGTTCCAGAAGAGATGGTCCGTGGGCGAAGTTTGGACCATCTGAGTAATCGTGTGGTTGAGCAATACCATGCCCCTCCCACATCTGACCCCAACTCCACGGACCGCCTCAAATCCGAACAGCTGTCCCGGTCCTATTCTTCTGGCGGGATGGCGTACGGCGGGCGTAACCCATACGATGTCTCCAGGAGGATGGGAGACGAGATGCACAACCGGCCACTTTTCGCTCTGGGTCCTGAAGCGAATCGCAAGACCGGCCGAGCCTCACCCTTGCCTCAAGCCGTGCAAGGCGCACAGGCGCAACCTGTCTCGATCGGAAAAGACCCGAGCATCAAAAGTGAATTCGGCCGCATGTTCTCGGGCCTGGGCAGTGGTCTAGGCAGCGCTACGCCGACCAGGCAAAGTCCAATGCCCCAGGGAGGGCCAGAGACTATTGCTCCAGACCTCCCAGAACATCGGCTTCAGAGAGTCAACTCGCAGAACGGCAGGAAGAACAAACGAGTCAAGGACGAAGACGCGATGCACGAAGGTGAAGGCGCCGATGGCAGAGGGACGCCTTCGATGCGTGGGTCAAAGCGCAACAAGCATAATCACCCTGGCCACCACCACCACCACCACGTCCACACGCACCAGTCAGTCCATGGAGTCGCCTCATCCCTCCCATACAGTGGCGCTAACATGATCAGCCATCATCACCACCACCACAGGCCCGATGAAGATGTCCCAGCTCATCTTGTTCAGGCCGGTCCGCCTCCGTTCAACAACCCCCGCACAGGGACCCCGTCACATCACCACCATCACCACCATGGTGCGCCACACCATCATCATCACACGCCCATATGTGCCAACCCATCAACGCGCATGCCGTCCCCGAAACTGCCCCCAAAGATACACGACATACAAGCTGTTCTGGAAAAGGCGGCACAGTATCCTCGCTCCCATCTGGGATCGTATCTCTACGAGGCTGCAACGGAGCTGCCGAAGCCCGCCTCGCAACTGGATGACCAGTTCTGCTACGCATCGAAGCCCAAGCCGCTCCCTACTTTTGGCCGGAACCCTATCAACTGTACTGTGACATGCAGAGTGCCCCGGTATTATCTGAAACCCCGACAACGGCAGCAAATTGTTGTGCAGCGCCATCTCTGGGGCGCTGAGATCTACCGCGATGACTCGGACCCAGTTGCGGCTGCTATCCACGCTGGATGGATCCGTGGAGAGTGGGACGAGTCGGTGGATGTTGGCATGCTGGACCCGAGGATCACAGCTCCGAATGACCCCAGCGACGCAGAAGATGTGCTCACCAAGCGGCCGGCTGCTCCCGTGAAACCGCCGGCTGACATGGAAGCCCATATTGACCTGCTCATCTTGCCGCGCTTGGAAAGATACGACAGCACAGTCGAGTACGGCATATCGAGCCGAAAGAGCGCGGCACATGACGGACTGAGCTTCAAGATCCAGCAGATCAGATGGGTGGAGGAGGGACCTGGAAGTCGCGGCCAGGAGAGGACAGCAGCAGCCATGAAGCGGCGGCTGGATGCGAGCAGGGCGCTGCTGAGCCTGACAGCGGGAGGGAGCGACGTCAGGCGGGCTGTAAACGGGGCGACGAAAATACATGCCTGAGGGAGGTCGAAGAGTAGCCGAGAAAAAGTTTTGTACGGGCGAGGCATTGCACAGGATGATGTATCAGCGTGGGTGAGCGAATCCAGGCCTTTCTTTGTGAATTATTATTCGGCATTGCTATATACCCATACATAATCGTACAGTAGACCAGCGACCTTGGGCGTTGTGAGGGGACTTTGTGCAAGGGGCAAGCGACGTTCGGCAATGTACGATGGCGCATATATGCGAGATAAGGTTATGTACCTGCTCATGTACCTTTCTTCCAAGTTGTGATAAGGCGACAATAAGCAAGTTTTGCAGATACAGCGCTATAACAGCTCGAGCTCCCACGCACAACCTGGTTCAACACTCGACAATCCATCGAGCGGCTGATTGTATTATGGGCTCCAAAAGCTTTGCAGTCTTCACGGTACGTCCCACGAGCTGTGGTTTTCCTAATTCCGATTCTACCCTACGGACACGCGAGTTGGCAGCCAGCTCGGCAGCTTGGCAGTTCGAAAGTTCGGCGGGGTGGCGTCATGCCTCCCCTCATCGGCGGGTCTTCCCCATGCACTCTCCGTTCGCCCTCAGCGGGGCTGACACACAGCACAATCCGCCAGCAGCACCAGCAAAACTCCACTTGTCCACGTCTGCAACACCGAGACCTGGCACCGCTCACTGAAAAGACGTGGCCGAACTCCGTAGCGTCGGATTGCATGCAGGGACTCTTGAACCACGCCCAAGTTTCGTCTTCTTCCTCGCTCGCTTTTCACAAGCCAGCCCTACTCCACCACTAGCCAAACTTCGCAGCCCCCTGGTCGGCGGCCGTTTTTCTAATACAAGAATCGTCAACGATCCGCATCTGGCCTTTCGGATCATCATCTGCGCGGAACTCGCCTTAGGACCCTGCCCAGACACCTGACCACCCGGCCTCTGTGCTCATCTTCCTGGACCTCGGAACCCCGCTAGAACACAACCCCTTTCCAGCATACCGTCTACGCAACGGGTTTGTCGCCATTTAGGACTACGAGCTGAGGCTCGTTCCGGATTACCGTCATGGAGGCTGCCGACGGCGCTTTCTCGCCCAATATGCGCAAAGTCCCCACGGGCGAATTGATTCAACCGCACAGGAAAACTAACGGCGTCGGTGTCCAGGCTGAAGACACGCGGATATGCGTTGTCATGGTGGGCTTGCCCGCTCGGGGCAAGAGTCTCATTGCTCAGAAAGGTATATGCGCTCTCAGTCCAAGTCACCGATGCAACCACTAACTCCGCACAGTGGTCCGCTATCTGCACTGGCTTTCGATAACCGCGAAAACCTTCAACGTCGGCCAGTACCGCCGTACCGCCACGCCTAACCCCTCCGCCGAGTTCTTCGATCAGTCGAACCCAGAAGGAGAGCGCCTACGCAAGGCAGCTGCCGAAGCAGCAGTGAACGACATGTGCAAGTGGTTCGCAGAGGGGCGGGGATTGATAGCCATACTGGACGCGACAAACTCGACCAAGGAGCGCCGCAGATGGATCCAGGAGCGGTGTCAGGAAGAGAACATCGAGACGCTGTTTGTCGAATCGAAGTGCGACGACGAAGATCTCATTATGAGCAACATTCTGGAAGTAAAGACGACGTCCCCAGACTATGTCGGACAAGACCCCGAGGCCGCTGCCGCCGACTTCCGCGAACGCATTCGCAACTATGAGAAGGTTTACCAGACTATTGATGAAGACGAGAAGGACCTGACCTACGTGAAACTCATCGATGTGGGGAAGCAGGTCATTATCAACAAGATCCAGGACTACCTGCAAAGCCGTGTCGTTTACTACCTGATGAACCTGCACATCAAGCCTCGGTCCATCTGGTTATCTCGGGTAAGTGCTTCTCATGCATTAGATCTACTAGCTCTGACCCCTATAGCACGGAGAGTCACAATACAACCTCACCGGCAAGATCGGAGGAGACGCCGATCTCTCGGAACGCGGCGATGCCTATGCGCATGCCCTCCCAGGCCTGGTCGCCAGATCCGTGGGCGACGGCCGCAAACTCACAGTATGGACGTCGACACTGAAACGCACTATCCAGACAGCGCGATTTCTGCCCTTCGAGAAGCTCGAATGGAAAGCCCTTGACGAGCTCGACTCCGGCGTCTGCGACGGCCTCACATACGGCGAAATCGAGGAGCGGTATCCCGAAGATTTCAAGCAGCGTGACGAGGACAAGTACAACTACCGCTACCTGGGCGGCGAGTCGTACCGCGACGTGGTCATCCGTTTGGAGCCCATCATCATGGAGCTGGAGCGCAGCGAGAATATCTTGATAGTCACGCACCAGGCCATCCTCCGCTGCATCTACGCATATTTTATGAACGTGCCGCAGGAGCAAAGCCCCTGGATGGAGGTACCGCTGCATACATTGATCAAGCTGACGCCCAAAGCGTACTCGACGCAGGAAGAGAGGTTACGAGCTGACATCCCGGCCGTGAGCACGTGGAGAGGG
Source organism: Sporormia fimetaria CBS 119925 (assembly GCA_010093795.1). NCBI lineage: Eukaryota > Fungi > Ascomycota > Dothideomycetes > Pleosporales > Sporormiaceae > Sporormia > Sporormia fimetaria. The sequence continues at coordinate 75,407 of MU006580.1, read as the reverse complement.
AAGGGGTCGTCGGCGAAACATCATGAACCCAATGGCAGCGCCAGCGGGGGCGTCAACGGCAGCACTTAGCAGGTGGACGAAAAGCTGGGATGCGGTTGAGCTTCCTAGTCCGCTGCAGCACGCATGACTGGGGTATGTGCTGGTTGGAAATCAGCAGTACAAGCGCGCGCGCGCGGGGAAGGATATAGAAGTAAAACTTTTGTATGAATCATTGCTGGATCTTTTTTCTCTTTAGTTATTTTAGCCCCTTTGTCTGGGGGCTAGGGAGTAGCATGTATATCCCCGCCTTGCATTTATGATGGAAGAGTGTATGTTATCTATGAAAGGAGCAGTTTCGGTGCTCATAGCAATAACTGTCTTATGAAATCCAGTGGTATCGTCCACATAGCGAATAGCTTGCCCTTACCCACTTACTCATCCAGATGCATTCATACCCAACCTAACCTTCCTCACCGCCGCCCTCCTTTGTGATTCTCCTCCACCTCCCTCCCATCCGCACCAACCTCCGCCCACCTCCTCGCCGGCGGCGGGGTTGGGGACGGCAACTCCTGCGGCTGCCCCCAATTAATCGCCCTCATATCCTCCTTCCTATCTCCCGTTCCTGCTTGCGGCGACGCCAACTCCGCAAACCCGGTCCCGCCGAGCTCCTGCGGCTCATCAGCCTTACACTCCATCACCACCGTCCTCGCACCCACATCCTTCCCATCCTTCTCCACTACGCCCGTATCCTCAACCTCATGTTTCTGTTTTTCTGTCGTAACAAGACCTAGTGCACGTCGACGGTTGCGCCGGAAACTGAAGATGATGAGGACGACGAAGACGCTGACGCCGATTGCGATGCCGATGATTGCGGGTTTACTGAGGAGAGGTTTAGAGTCTTGGGAGGAGTTGTCAGGGAGTGGTTGTCCAGAGTACGTGCGCGATGGCGGGACGATGGGGATGATATTCGCAGGTGGTAAAGGGTCCGGGAAAGCGGCTTGAGCGAGTGTGAAATTCGCGCGCTCGTAGTCGACGATTAGATATGCTTCCTGTAGGAGGGTACGGCCGAGTGTGTATTGAGACTCGTTCGCTGCGCGGCGGATGGGGAAGTAGTTTGTTGGCGTCGTGTAGTAGGGGTATGAGGCCTGGAGATCGAAGGCGGAGTAGGGGAGGACGATGTTGGTGCTGTTTGTGGTATCCGTGAGCGAGTTTGTGAGTTTGAGGGATATGGAGGGGTTGAGGGTGAGGAGTTCGGTGTGGATTGTTGTGTTGACGAGGTAGAGGTCGGTGAGTACGTCGTAGGTTAGACCGAAGGCGTCGGCGAAGTTGTCGCAGATGTCGGGGGGAAGCCAGAGGTGCGGGACGGTGGTGTCGATGAGGGAGAAGTGGCCGGTCGAGGAGAGGGAGTAGCTGCCTTTTAGCGTGTTGGTGGCCAGGATGGATTCGACGCCGACGGTCAGGAGTCGAGATGGGTCTGTGGAGAGGGTAAAGGAAAATGGCGTTTTGTTTGGTGTGAATCGGGAAGAGTCGTATCCGCCTAGAATGAGACTCCCGAAAACGGATTTCAAGCGGTACTTTGCCCCGGCGGTGTAGGCGAATGATAAACTTGGTATCTTGTCCTCCATCCGCAGCTGGTAGAAGAAGGACTTCACAGACGAGCCCAGGCTCGAAAACGTATAGTCCTGTGTCCCCAGGGGTATATGGCCTAAGTAGTAATTCATCTCCGCTGTCCCAGCAATGAGCTGATGATCCAGGAACAAAGCGTCGTCGCTCGCCGCAGGACCCAACGCAAATCTATCGAACCCAAAAAGCCCCTTCGCGGACATGTTGAGTCGTGTTTCCGTCTCCAAGTCGTACTGCCCAATCGCGGACCAAGTTGTCGACTCGTTCACCTGGAATCCGGGGCTTTGCGCGCTCTTGAAGATCTCGGCGCCGCGTAACCGTGGACATTCTTCGCCTTCGCCTGGGAGACATCCCTCGGGTACTATGACTTGGGTCGCTGCGCTCTGGGTAGAGACGAGAACGCGCAGGTCTTGCCCTGGGTTCCCGACGCTGATCTTGAAGGTGCTCCAAGCGCCGTCGTTGCCGTCGAACTCTTTCGAGGGTTGCACTTCGTAGGGTGCTGGTGGGGTTTCTGATTCCGCACGTGGGGTTATATACATGGTGATGGGAGAGCACAATGCTTTTCGCAGGGGATCCGGCTGGTATTAGATGGGCACGCCTCTTTTGGCACGCTGGGAGTATGCCATAGTACGATCACAGCATACTAGGGAATTGCGAAGGAACCTCCCAGAAGGCTAGCGCTAGAAATCGTGGTAACGAGTGTAGATGTTGGAGAAGGAGAGTGAGGTTGAAGTTGGACATGGGTCCATCAGGGTCAAGAGTAATCATTGTAGCGTTGCAGGGTTGCGCCTTCAGAGGAAGCTCTGATTCGGGGAGCACGAGGGGCTGAGCTCTGTCCGCAAGGCTGCTGGTGCTGTTCTCAGCTGGGAATACGAGACTGGGGGTTGTTGGGGGCTGAGGTGAGGTCGCAGTGGGGGAGGGTGTGCTAGTCCGAAAGGGGCATAGCACCACCCTGCAGTGAACTCCAAAAGGTCCACGCGTGAACTTCACGCCGTTAATTATCGATGCATGCGCCGCCACACGATATCTGGAGAGCCCGAACAAGTGGAAGTTTTCAAGGCTCCCATGGATCGTTTAATCGATGGTCGGAGTCTCCGTGGCTCTGATCGTGTCATACCCCTTTACATAGTACCCCAGCTCAGAGTGAGGGTACAGGGGAAGGCTGTAAGCACGCCGCACCCCAATTCCCCAAACGTTCTTCCCGCGTTATCCGCAATATCGCACCACTCTTTTGTGTTTCAGAGATCGTGGACGAGTCAACCATTAGGTGATTTCGGTGGTCTTACGTTGCAAGAGACTGGGATAGCTGGGGTCGGTTGGCTCCGAGATGAGGCGGATGCAATCAATCCCTCTTGATATGCCCGCTTACTCCGCTCCACAGTCACTGTACACACAGTCACTGCTCATTGGCCGAGCCGTCGTATAGCCTTGCCAATTCGGTTCCACCAGCTCAGAGATGCCGACTCTCAACTCAGCCTCACCTAGCGCATATCATGGGTGTAACCGCATGAGGTTCCTGGCAAGCGGATGACGGGTAAGCTGAATCCTGCAGGCCAATGAGTAATATAGCTCCGGGATCTGAGAGCGCCATCACACAATTTTCTGTCTTCACCTCGAGGCTTTGCTCCCTTCTACACCTCGCAGGCTGCTCTTTCTCAATGCCGTCCTGCGTACAGCCGTAGAGGCTTCCTGGTTTCTTGTTGGATATATTTTGAGTTCTCTCTGTTTCCACTAGCCAGCAATTTACCTATATTTCAGCAATAGGTTGGAGGCGAAGGAGGCATGAGGCACAACACTCTTTGGTGCTCATTGCTCTGGGCGGCCTCTACATGCGCCCAGACCACATGTAAGTTCAAGCGCAATGGTGGGCAGCTGTGTACCAACTCGACAGCGAACCTTTCATCTGCAAACAATCCATCTCCGCAGCCTCTGTTTCACGCCGTCAACAACAGCACAGAGGAACACACCACATCCAGTCCTTTCGTCTCACATGCATCCGATCTTATCTTGTCTACCACTTCCGGACACACAACGGCGTCAACCACGGAGGGAAATGAAGTGGCGGGCACTCTACCAACGGCAGGCTCATCTACAAATGTTTCTGCCACATTTTCGGGGTGCACGGGTTGCGTACTCGAAGCGATAAATCCGACCACGGTCTTCGACATCGGATTTACCTTATGGAAGAGTACCCTAACTACAATCACTGTGATGACCAAGACTGTCACATATATGGACGGTCCACGCATCGATACAATAGTGACCGAGTATGAGACGATAAGGGCGGGTCCCTCTCCACCTGGAAATCGGCCCGCCCTGCCCACCACTCCAGTGTTTACTTGGGTCCCTACCGAAGGCACTACTTTGACGTTAGAAGTGGGACCGACATACGTTGCCTACACTAATCTATGGGGAGCTTTGGACTACCCAACTTTCACTCAGACTTCGAGCGACGTCTTCGCATTGCCAACATGTACTGCGGATGTGAGGCCGCTGGACATTACACCCACCGCGACCCAGGATTATCAGTTTTTCATCGAGACGTATCGCAATGGACTTCCGACCCGGAACAGCAATAGTGCCTACACAAGTCTTTATACCCTGCCTCCATCTTTGATCCGCCACCTCTCGTTGAATTCCGCAATAGCAAGCTTCTACAACGGATCAAATATCGCAACCTGCACCCTTCGACCGACTCGCACTCCACAGGAAGAACAGCCAATTTCAACTCGTGTCCCACCACAGTTCCCTGGAAGCACTACGAGCACATATCTGAGTTCGACATACGCGTCAACGTCGACACATGTCACGAGAGACGGTTGTCTGCGATGCTCGGTACCTCAATTGGGCCCGGTCACTCCTGGGCCTGCTGGGCCAAGGCCTTCTGAAAGCTGGAATCCTCAAGATTTACGGCCTACAAACCTTCCCGAGCTCATTGATTCAGTCATCAATGACCCCCGCTTCACTGGCTTACCGAAGCCTGGAGAGCTGACCGTAGGAAAAGTCACAGCTACTGCTGACTCGCGGGGTCGATTTGTCATCGGGACACAGACGCTGTCCCCGGGTGGACCTCAGATCACAGTAGACGGAAACACCTTGAGTCTAGGCCCTACCGGCACCATAGCAATAGTGAATGGCGTCACGCGGACACTGGCAAATGCCCCGATCATCACCCGAGCGCCGGTACTTACCCTCGATGGCCAGGCTATTTCCGCAACGGTGATAGGAGCAGGGACAACGGCCTTTGTGTTCGCCCCAGGACAGACACTCACGCATGGAGGAGCAGTCACGTTTGAAGGAACTACTTTCAGCATGCCAGCTGGTGGATCTGGTTTGACGATCGTCGTCAACGGCGAAACATTTGCTCTGCTGGACATGCCAATGATTCTGGACAGGAAAACCATCACTGCATCCGTGATATCTGGCACCACTGCTTTCGTTTTAGCTCCGGGCCACACACTCACTCTCGGCGGCACCCTCATTTTTTCGGGGACCACTTTCTCTTTCCCTACCTCCGCTTCCGGAACTGAAATCGTCATAAATGGGTGGACATCGACGCTGAGACTATCGGCTGTTACTCCCGCCGCTGCGCTTACCATCGAGGGAAAGACCTATTCTGCCACAGTCCGCGATGGAACGACGGAATATGTCCTGGGCGAGGGGATAACGCTCAAACCTGGCGGCGCAATCACCATATCAGGGACCACATATGCCTTGGACCCTGCTGGCACGGCACTCGTCATCAACGGCCAGACAAGTTCTATACAACAGACACCCGTTAGCAACGCAGCCAGCACCACGCTTTCGTCTGTGATAAGCAAAACGGATTCAAGTCTGACGCTACCCACAACGACTACCTTAAGGAATCCTGGAGATTCTGTGGCAAGTGGAGTTGAGACTACGAAGAAGCCTGGTGCTGCGATGAGGGGAACTGGAGGGTTGGAGCGGGCTCTGGAGGGACTTGTTCTAGGAGTTGCGGGTTGGATAATGATTTGGCTATGACGAGTACTCTTCTTATCCGGGATGATTGCGAGGAGCTAAAACATTGATATGCATGTGCATTTACATGGCGTTCAGCCGTATTGGACTCTGGCTTCCATTCGAGCTTAAATATAATAGTAATGAGATTCCAACAACGACCTAGATTATACTCTTTGACCACTGTCCCAAGGGGAAATTTCACGTAACGCACAAGTCAACTCGGCCTTCTTCCAGGACCCTAAGAGTTGACAATGGCCATCAAAAACCCATCATAGCTCTTCTCTCCCACAGTCTGCAAAACCACGCCATCTAACCTATCATCCATCCCAACACTCTCAATCAACTTCCTCACCCCCTCAACCCTAGAGTCCCCCGTATCATCCCTCGCAAGCTGGCCCTTCCTGACAACATTATCCACCACGACAACAGCCCCCCTCCTCATCATGCCCAGCGACAAATCAACATAAGCCCAATTATTCTCCTTATCCGCATCCACAAACAGAAAGTCAAACCGCTCTCTCCTCCCCATCCCCACCTCTTCGACAAGGCGCGGCAAGACGTCCAAGCCCGCCCCAACAACCACATCCACCCGCTCCGCATATTCCGCGTGAGCAATATTCGCACGTGCGATCTCCGCGTGCTTCTCGCTCACCTCGATACTAACGACGCTGACATCTGGACCCGCGCTTGCTAGCCAGATGGTCGAGTAGCCTCCCAGTGTCCCGATTTCGAGGATGTTCTTGGCGCGCGCGATCTGAGCTTGCAGTTTGAGGAATTTGCCTTGGGAGGGGGATACGGCGATGTCTGGTAGACCGCGGGCTTGGGACGTGGAGAGGGCGTGCTGAAGGGAAGAGGGAGAGGGGGTTGCGGATGGCTTGTTAGCGTGTAGATGGTTGAACGTGTAGTGGTCGACCGCTGTCCAGCGGTCGGTACGCTCGTTGGTGTCGTTCTGTTCGGCCATGACTGGTGATTTGAACGCAGGGTGAGGAGAGTGGACTATGTGATATTGTAGTTCACTGGAAGAGTAGAAGGTAGATCACGAATAAAGTAACATTGTCAAGTATCTCATATATAACATTGACGCTATTGCTGTTCAGGCATTCCGAATCGGCGAAGGACCGGTCATCCTTTGCTGGACCAACCACAGAGCGATGACGCGTGCTGCTGCTTGCTCGAGCCACCGTTGTTTGTTCGGCAGATGTCCCGATCGGGTTGTGCATAAAAAATACAGTATGAGATGTCTCGAACTTGTCTGTGATCGACGAGCTGACTGCAGAAGGAGCTGGGTCATCCTTCACAAGTTCAGAGTGTAGTTAGCCAACCCTCCGACATTGCAACTGCCATACATCGTAGATTAAACGAGTTCAGGACAATCAGGGCAGTCAAAGGCCACATGCAGACAACAAAGGGTGACAGCGTCCACCTTTCGATGTGATCAACGTACATTATGAAAACATTGCAATGTATCACCACATTCGAACCGCTAGTTCAGGTAAAATCCATAGCAGCAGATACCGGGCGAAGTCTCTCTGCGCGCACATGTCAGTCTCAATGAAGACACTGGGGCTTTCCGGACACTTTCATCTGAAGATTGTGCCCTCGGCGTGCGCGTGTAGGAGACACGGTCGGGGGTTGCAGAAAGCAGAATTTCAAGCAGCGCTTAGTCATCCGCGCTAGTCCACGGGTCAGAAAACTCCGACCAGCTCTTCAGCGGAACCTCCACCATTTCCTCCCTCTCACAACAAACACCGCCTCCCTCATGGAGACTCTCGACAAGACCAAATGGGACGTGGTCATTGTGGGCACTGGCCTGCAGCAGAGTCTGCTTGCTCTGTAAGTCCCTCTGCTTATCGGTGGCCGCTACGCAATCTGACTGACGCAGCACCTGAAAGAGCATTGTCGCGCTCTGGGAAGAAGATCCTCCACATCGATGAGAACAAGTACTACGGCGGCGCAGAGGCTGCCTTGGCTCTTCAGGAAGCTGAAGAATGGGCTCAGCACGTGGATACAGGTATGTAGCTCGGCGCGCTTTGCAAAAAAACATAGCTCACACATACAAGGGTCCGCAACCTTCTCAAATGCTGCTGTAACGACGCCAGAGCTTTCGCAGTCGGGATCTGGACAGTCGCTAGCCTCTGCAAGAGCCTACAGCATAGAATTTAGCCCACAGCTGCTCTATGCGCGTTCCTCTTTGCTCCAGTACCTTGTGTCCTCCAAAGTCTACCGGCAGCTCGAGTTCCTTGCTGTCGGGAGCTTTTGGGTATACTCAAAAGACACCTCGGACGCCGGGGACGCGTCTAGTCCATCAACCGCAGAACAGTCGTCAAGACTGGGGCAGCTTCTGAAGGTGCCCAGCGGGAGGGAAGATGTCTTCCAGGACCAGGTTCTCGACTTCAAGGCGAAGCGAGCGCTGATGAAGTTCCTCCGCTTCATCGCAGAATACGAGGAGCACACCGAGGAGTGGGAAGAGCACAAAGAGAACCCTTTTTCTGTCTTCTTGACGGAAAAGTTCAGGGTCCCTGCTGCCTTACAAGCGCCTCTGCTTGCCCTCACGCTCTCGCCTTCTGGCACGGCTGAAACAAGCACTACGTACGCCCTCCCGCGGGTAGCGAGGCATCTGCGTTCCATCGGAGTGTTCGGTCCTGGATTCGGCGCTGTACAAGCGAAATGGGGCGGCATGTCCGAGGTTGTGCAAGTGGCTTGCCGTTCGTGTGCGGTCGGCGGAGGGGTCTACGTCCTTGGAAAAGGTCTGTCCAATCCTGGAGTCTCCGCTTCGGAAGATTCCGATATGGTTACCCTTCGCCTGAAAGACGGTGAAACCATTTCCACAAAGTGGGTTGTCGAAGAAGGCAACGAGGTCTCTTCGGGTCCTTCGCAACTATGCAGGTCGATCACTGTGGTGTCTTCCCCGCTCGCGCAACTGCTCCCCCCACTTGCCGAGGAAGCCCCGTCGCCTGCTTCAGCAGTGGTAGTGTTTCCTTCTGGATCACTGCCGCTGCGTCCCGAGGACGCGAAAGAGCACGGTGCCGAACTCCCACCTGTGCACATCCTGGTCTTTTCAAGCGACACTGGTGAATGTCCCGCTGGTCAAAGTAAGTTCCTGCACCCTTTGCCCTTCCCAAAAGCCTTATGATGATCCACTTTACGAATACTTATCTACATTGTCTGAACAACATTGACGATACTTAACCTCTGACAACCTGATATGGCACTCTCTTCTTCACTTTCTCTTCACGCAGCGTTGTGTTGATGCGCGTTACTGACTCGAGTTACAGGCATCTTATACGCATCTACATCGCTTCCTGGCGACAGAGGATTTCAGTTACTGAGCATGGCTGTCGACGCCTTGCTCTCGTCGGTCAAGGAATCTCCAAGCCCTGCTGCTCTTTGGTCACTCCGTTATGAACACGGGTCAGATTCCTCCGATGATACTGTCTCTCAGCCCCCAAATCACGTTCTACGGTTTGCCAGACCGTCGCTCGATCTTGCTTTCGATGACTCAGCTCTGGATAGAGTGAAGGATGTCTGGCAGCGGATTGTTGGCGCAGGTACGGATGAGTTTCTAGTGTTTGAGGACAGGGAACCTGTAGGGGACGAGGATGAATGAACGGTAATGGCCAGATACGAATGACGAATCCACGATTGCGATGACCCTCCATGTCAGAAGATCCTATACCTATATGCGTGATGTGTCGCACGGGTGCAACATGGAGACGCAGCTAAGCTGTCATGTCGCACCTTGACAGCGGATATTTGGCGTGGTGGTATTACGACCACAATACATCCTCAGTCTCCGCCTGCCTGGACAGACGAATTTACTAAGCAAGAGGGGGCTGACGCAAGAGACGCCTTGCCCCGCGGTCTAGGCACCTAGGCAAGAGCCGGAGCCCCTCCTGCCCTGGCCGAGCTCCGAACGATGTGTAAATACTCCATCTCAAGCTCCCCCCAAACACTCCTACTCAGCTGCATCACCCACATTCCACAAAAGTCTCATCTTAAACATCCACCTCACACAATCCACCCTAATCAATAAACAATGGCACCTCTCAAGGTCGGCGACAAGCTCCCCGAGGGCGTCAAGTTCGAGTAAGTCCGCACTTCTCCTCCTGCACCACAAGCTCCGACTATGCGATGTCGTACGGCGAACTGCCGTTCCGCTCCTGCACCAGACAGCAATCTGCCGTGAGATCAATTGCTAACAGCTGCTGTTCCACAGATGGGCCCCCATCACCGACGACGACCCGACCGCGTGCGGCCGTCCGCAGGAATATGACGCAAACAAGGAGTGGGCGGGCAAGAAGGTCGTTTTGTTCTCTGTTCCCGGTACGCTGAGCTTCTCCTTCTCTTCCTCCCTCTCCTGTCTTATCTTTCTGTCATGTCCTCTTCATACTGCGCCGCAATTGCCCAGTTTCCCCATGCATACATAAACTGACAACCATCCACAGGTGCATTCACCCCCGGCTGCCAAGCGCACCACCTCCCGCCGTACATCCAGAAGATCAGCGAGTTCCGCAATAAAGGCGTCGATGTCATTGCCGTCATCGCGAGCAACGATGCCTGGGTCATGAATGCTTGGGGCAAGGTCAATGGAGTCAAGACGGATGATATCGTGAGTCTTTGCTATCGCTTCCATGCATACACCAACGCTGTTCCGTTGCCGGCTGGGAGATAGGACTCGGGATAAATGGCTGACTCGGATACAACAACAACAGCTTTTCCTCAGCGACACAAAGACCTTTTTCTCGCAGAAGTACGGATGGCCTGCTGGTATGGGCGATAGAAAGTAAGCAATTTTCCCTCCTTGACCTCACCCTTTTGTGAAGAACGGAATGGCTGACATGGGATAGTGGGCGCTGGGCAATGGTTTTCGATAAGGAGGGCAAGGTCGTCTATGCCGAGAACGAGAAGAGCCCTTCCCAGGTCACGGTACGTTTTGCCCCCTGACCCTGTTGTTGAAATGAGGAGAAAACTAATGTGATCTCAAGGTTTCCGGTGCTGAGGCCGTGTTGGCGAAGTTGTAGATGGACAAAGTGCCGGGATTGTCTGGCAGGGACTACCTCTGGGCACACTGTAGGGTTGAACGCTCAGCCAATGGCGTCAGATGGGAATAAATGAGTATGAATTACTGTATCGCAAAAGTTGATATTCATGAATACCCCAGGGTGATGTGCTCGAAAGAAACAGATCCAGAAGCCAATCAACGGAGACACCTCGCTACCCCTAAGTATGGAAGAAGTTGGCTACTGTGGTACTCAGAGGAGGATCGCATCACATTGAAGCTTGTCAATAAACTGCTAGGAGGGAAACATGCCTTCTCATTACGGCCGGCTACATACGCCGACGTTCACTACATATTGTATAAATGCAGCCTGCATGATCCCACTGCCGGCACCAATATATCGCTTAGCACATATTGCCGGGAAGATGACTGAGAACCATGGGGCCACCCTCATCCCACACTGACACTCTTCTCGCTCATCTAAGCTCTGCGCTTTCCTTCATCGACGTTCGCAGTCAACGCACTCTCCGAGGTCTCAGCGGCGGCACGTTTCGCGAGGCTCTCGCGAACGCGTTGCGGCAGAGCATCGAACTGCTCCCGTCGCTCTTGCAAAAAGCGCGCCACATCCTCCAGCAACTCGGCCTCAGTGACCTTCGGCTCCGTTAGCTGAAGGCCCGCTTCCGAGGATGGAGAACAAGGAGCAGTGGGCACTAGGGGAGACATTACCTTCTGCTCCCCGTCATCAGTCATGTCGGGACGAGTGTAGTACGAGACGCTATCCTCGGAGCCCTTCACTCTGTCAATAAGATTCAACTGCTCGGTGAAGGCCCCTCGGATGGACGGTGCTGTAGAGGTCTCACCAGGCTCTGGGCTCACAACTGCAGGCTTCTTCTTCTTCTTTTTGGGTTTAGCCTTTTTGGCGGCAGGTGGCACAGCAGCGCTGGACATGTTTGCAGGAGGGCATCCCGTCACCACATGCTTCGGCGACATTGGGGGCGTGTTCGCTTTGAGTGTAGCCGAGCTGGCCATAGAAACACCATCTGGATACTCCGTTAGAGCCGGATCTAGTATTGCTGTCAGACACTTACCTTCAGACCGAACCTCGTCTAAGATCTTTTCTGTACCGATGGTGATTGGACTGGCCACTATCCCAGAAGGTCAGTGGCATACATGAAGCAAAATGGGGTCTTTTACCTTCAGTCTTTGATGGCGCCTTCACGGCGACCACAGGACCGGATTCAATTGATGGGGTCTGTGACGGCGTTTTGAGAACCGGGACTGCCACCTTGACCTGAAGGGATTTCGTGCCATTACTCGCAGATATCGCAGGAGGTGGCAGTTGGGTCTGTGGCTCCGTCTCATCCGCCTGAGCGTTTGTCTTCGTCGTCACAGAAGGCTTCTCAGTCTTCGCCTTCTTTCTCTCTTTTTTCTTTTGCTCCTTCTCTTTCTTGATCTGTGCTTTTGATTTGAAGGGGAACAATGGCTCCGTTTGTTTGGCGCCCGGCTTCTTCTCTGTGGGCGGAGGCTTTGTGCTGTTTGTAGCATCCGGATGGAACATTTGCGTATCGATGTTGTCGCCGGTGCTGTTGGTGGGATTGATGGCACTTTGCTGTGAGCTCTCTTTCTCGCTCTTCTCGGCACCGTCGCCAACTTTCTTCTCGCTGGATTTCAGGTCATCTCTTCTGTCGTCGTCTTTCGCTTCGTCTTTCGCTTCCTCCGTTACTTCGTCTTTTGCTTCGTCCTTCACTTCGTCTTTACTAGAATCAGACAGCGCCTCCTTAGCCGAGTGGAAACTAGAGTCGTTCTGCTGTTCCTCATCCAGCGCAGGATCCTCAACTGCAGCAATGGTCTCACGTTGTTCATCGTCGGCGGTCAGTTCAACTATAGCGCTCGGGCAGATGAGGGCGTCCTGCACAGAACCGGCGGCTTCGCTTTTCTCTGGCAGCTCCTCTTCCCCGGGAACTGTTGTCTGTTGAGTGGTGCTTGGTGCGTCCAAGGCGCTGACAGACTTTTCGGCCGGAGGAGTGTGATAGGTAGTTTCATCACTTGAGGTCGCTTTTCGTTTTGTGTTGACGGGTTGCGCACCTTCGCCCTCTGGCACAGCTTCGAACTTCGGCGAAGTCACCGCGTCCTCTATTTGCTGAGAGGTCGGATTCTCCTGCACTGTCATCTCGGCGCTCGTCTCTGACTCAAGAAGCTGCGAAGTTACGGCCACCCCTGCTTCCAATACGCTCGATGGATTTTCTGCTGTTGCCGCGACCTTCGTAGGAGATTTGGCCTGTTTTTTGCGTTTGCGAGCTTCCGGGCTACCAGTAATGGAGCCTTTCTCAGTCCAGGGACCTTGGCCTGGCGGACCGCTGCGAGCGTCTTGTGGAGAATATGCCGGCCGCGCTACTTCAGAATTATCGGTAGTCATCCTTGGGATCGCCAGAGGCACGGATGTGCGGCGTGAACCTTGTGGCCCTTGATGGAACTGTCGGTCTCGGTATGTGGAATAGTAACGTTCAGGTACCCTGACAGCGACGGGCTTGCCCAGAAAGTGACGGTGGTGGAGAGCTAGCCCTTTCCTGGCATCATCTACCCTCGCGAAACTGACTTTGTTAGTGAGGAAATGCTTATGGGCTCACGCGATACATACCGAACATTTGCTATGGGGTGTTCGTACCGGTCAGTTCTCAATTTGACGTTGGTTGGCGTTACATCAGCGCGCTTTTGAAAGAAGGTCATAACGTCGATGTCAGTGGCCTCATGCGGGATATCGAACACTATCAGTTCAGTAACAAAGTCGTTCTTCGGCCCAATCCAGTCATCCCGACAACCACGCTCAGGATCGTCAGGATCGATGGGCTGTATATCCCTGGGAAGCCCAAAGTTGGTCGGCGAAAAGGGCTCAGCATGACCCCCACGCATTGAGTGTTGCTCTCCGCCAGCTAGCACGGTAGGGCGGCTGTACGCGCCTAGTGACTGTTTTCGGAAGCGAACAGTGCCGGTAGGGTAGCCACCCCGGGAAGCTCTACGGTTCGAAGATTGCGAGGGTATATTGGCAAACTCTGGCCGTTCGGCTCCGTAAGGATTGTACAGTGCGTGCTGTCGTTCTGGACGGCCTGATCGACGAGGGTCACTCCCTCCCGGCTGGTCATGTCGTTGCATGGTCGGCACATGTCCATACGGAGCATTGCTTGCGAACTCGCTTATGGGCATGCCTCGAGGGCCAGTGAGGCTCACCTGGTAGCCTTGTTGGCTTAGGTCCATGTTGGGACCACCGAGTGGAAGCCCAGGATACTGAGTAGGACCTTGCGGAATGGGACCAAGAGGCATATGTCCAGGGTACATACCACCCGGTACGTTCGGAGGAAATACTGGAAGATTGCCCATTTGAGGGGCCATCTGACCCATACCGCCAGAAATTGGCGGACCAACGGGGACGACACTGTGAGGACCAGGCGATGGGATCATGGTCATGGAGATGGAAGCGTTCCGATTTTGGCCGGTCGGTGGCGGCATTGGCATGTTCTCAGCCCAACCAGGATAAGGCCCTGAACGATGATGTGAGCTCGATTGCCTTTGTGTCCTAACCCTGGGGTTCCTGAGCGAGCCGGCTTGAGCGCCCTGTGCTTGTCCTCCAGCGTACGTTGGGGGCACTACAGTCGGGTGTGCCAAGATGGGAGTTTGTAACTGGGTCGGGGCGTCTGTCATAGGATTCGAGCTGCCTCTAGCCAACGGCATCTGGGCGACCGGATGATTTTGCGGCGGTGGGATATCTGGAGTGATACGGTCTCAGTCTAGAAACACATCAAGTGCGGCTCTTCAGGCACTTACGAATCTCAATGGGGGCAGGGCTGCCCGTAGTATCATCTGGGCGTCGTCGCTCATCCATATTGTCTACCTTCTGTGCTGTAGATGTCGCAGTCCTAGACTCGGGTCCGCCGTTGGCGCTCGAAGCTGTCATGGCAGCAGTTTCTCGAACCACGCTCGGAGCCTCTGGTCGTGACTGCAAAGTAAAAGTTAGTTTCTGAATATCTCAACTTGGCTGGTATTACCTGTAAGTCATTTCGCATGATCGCTATTGCGTTCCAGAGGAAGGTAGGTGGAAATTGATGTGTCTCCCCTCCGGTGAACACCTCGAACACGATGCCCAAAGAGTCATCGGGGTCGTATGGACAACTCTTCACGAAAGGAAGGCGATCAGGGTAAGATCGAGCCCATGCGCCGGCGAATATTCTCACGCCGTAGTCATTCTCCCAAGTGACGTATTTCAGGACTTTCTCCAGAAAAGTTCTACCGTGCAGGTGTATGTCGTAATCGTCGAAAAGGTCTTCTACCGCCCAACCGCAAAATGGGAAGAAGCATTTGTATAGCCTGTCATACTTATTGTAGTACACATGGGCAAAGTCGGCAACTTCCTGAGGCCTGTCGATTCGGACAATGACTGGCGGGGGAGGGTCGGGGACCTCGCGTTTGCTATGGGCTCCATGGGCTGTCGAAAAGAAGGCCAATCCCTTCGCCTCTTCCATTCGGAGGAAAGGGATGCGTTTCGCAGTTTGTGATTTGTTGCGGTGCGTAAGTCCGCCGGAAAGAGGCTCCGTGCTGCTCAGCATTGGTTTTTCACCGGCAACCTTCTCTTCTTGCTCTTCGGGACGCCCGGAAGCAGCCACTGGTGGCGCCGTCGAGGTCGGAGCAGATGCTTGAGTTTTCTCACCCATATCGCCTGGTCCAAGCGAAGCTATCGAGGATCGCTGCGGAATGAGAGCAGTGAGTGGGGGTGAGGTTTCGGGCAGGTGCAGCTGCAAGGCGATGCAGCGCGGGATGGGAGCCCGAGCGGTCGGAAAGCGTACAAATATCTGCTTTCTCGAGAGATTCAGGGGATTGAGACGTAGAAGAAACGCGACGGAAGACAGAGCACAAGCGGGCGGCCGGGGATGGGCTCCGCGAGCGAGTGGTGAAGGTGAGTCGGGCGGAGAGGAGAGGAGAGGAGATGAGAGATATGGATGAAAAAACTCGTAGCGGGAAAGGGAAGCTGCGATGGGCAGCGGTGGGTGGCAGCGGCAGGTGCGTCGTGGGAGGAAAGAGCAGGGGCGGTGAGGTGAAAGAGACATGAGCGAACGGCAAACAGAAAACCACTAAGGCACAGGAGGGCAAACGCCCACCATGATTATACAGAAGTGTCTACAAAACAAGTGACAGAATTTTGCACAGATGGGATACGAACTATACAAACCAGAAGCACACTGTTCAAAGGTGGCGCCTGCGTCCATTTAGCTGCACCCTGGAGAAGCAAACGGCTGCACCCACAGTAGTCCGAAGCTGCCAGGCAAGGTACACGTCTTCTGGTGCCTATGTACATGCACGCACCCGCCGCTCGGGCCTTACTCACAGGCACGAAACTGCATCTTCCCGGTACCAGATCAGAGCACACACGTCAATTGGCTCCTTAATTTCCGTTTCGTATGTGTCTTAGGTCCCAAAGTTCTGTGCGCATTATTATACAGCTGGAGGGCATTACTACACGTGCAGTCGTCTATTCTTTCGGGATCGATTTGAGCAGGGACAGGATCTCCGACTCGTTGTCCCCCGCAACTACATCGCAGAGTAAGTATAGTAAATCGACAGGGTCGACAATGAAACCCACCAGCTTTGCCCTGATGCCAGTCCACGACCTGTTTGATTGCTCTCAGTTGACTGCTCCCACGAGCGTTTGGAACTATCTTACCAGAGGCCTTTGGAACGCGTCACCATTCTCTTTGAGCCGCTTCAGAGCATCTGTAGTGTCGGTTGCGCCACGCACCACCCTCCCTGCAGAGCCTCCCCCAAGGTATTCTAGGATGTTCTTGAGCTGGTCGCCCGTCGGCGGCGCTTCTGTTACGTCGAGCTCGAATTCCGTCCTCTCGGCCTTATCCTGCGCAGCATGGCTGCTGGCTTGATCTTCGGTGGCATGCGATGCGGCTGTCGCACTTGCCTGCTTGAGGAGAGTGAGGACGCGTGTGGAAGGCTGACTTGACGGCTTGTGGAAGAGGGTCACGACGTTCTTCGCGCCGTGCTGCGAGCTCTGTCAGTAGAGGACCATGAACAGGAAGCTCGATGCATTACCTCCTGGAAGAGTTTCTTGAACATGGCTGTGATGATCTGTTGGTCGAAGCTGATTGCTGCCGGAAGAAAAGTAGATTGCTGTTTCTGGGAGCTCGGTGGTGACACAGGTGAGGTCGGACGTGTGACGTCGCTCAACCCGGCCTCTTGGCGCGCAGGAACATAGCTTGACGCTCTACAGCCCGCGCGCACTCTAAGCCTTGGTCCAGTTAGACACATGCAAGCGTTTCTAACGTTTGGAAGCTGAAGATGTATCTGGTCGATAGTAGGGTGCCGGCTCATGCTTGGTTGTAGTGAGAAGTGGCACTGAAAGCACCCTGTCAATTTGGATGATGGACGCACAAAGAGCACTACCTGGTGCGGCCGATAGCTCGAATGCAGGACAAGAAGGGAAATTCATATTGCAGCCCTGAAAGCCGAATGTACCATGCGCCGTGGATATGCCTCCTTCATCCCAAAGTATGTGAACCGTTTCGCAGGCGGCCACGCGACGGTCCGCGTTCGTCAAGAAATCGAGTAATCCCACTCTCTCTGATCCGGAGCCATAGCCATTCCGTACGAGCCCAATCCCTAACGAATCATTCTAGCCGTATTCTCATCCAGTCCTTACTCCTCCGTCATAAAGCGCTTATGAGGTGGGGTTGGGGTTCATCTGCGGCCATTATCAGCGACTGCCAGCGATTGCGACGATAGTGTAATCTTGCTCACCTTCCTCTTGCCACCGGTCATGGTGACGTTGACGAAGCGGCGGGTGTATTGGATCCTCTTCTTCGCGCGGCCCTTGGGGACCTTCTTCTTCTCCTGGGGCTCGACCTGTTGAACGAATCGCATCAGCATCATCCTCAAGACGTCCCGGATCGAAGAATGGGGTGTTGTGTATCGTTATGTCCGCCTCGTGTTTCCAGCTGCTTGTGTCGGGCTTCGTCTTCGGGGTGGCGTACCTTGGGAGTCTGCGACTTGACCTTTCCGGCACGGGCGAGGGAACCGTGAACTTTCTGCAAAGGGTCAGCGGCCGGGACCTGCGAGCGGGGGAGTGCGAGGAATGCGTACACCCATGTTGGCGGTTGATGGGAGTGATGTGGTCAACGAGGAGCGCTGAGCTGTGGAAGGGTTTTCTGTGTGGCGAAGTACAAGTTAGCCGCCTGCGTGCACAAAATCGTCGAAAATGTGGCCGGACAGGGCTCCGCTAGAAGATGTCGAAAAAGTGCAGCGGTTCGGGGCGGTACTCACAGGCTGCGGCGATGGTCGTCGGCGTCGTCGTTGAGTCAAGGCGACGGTGAGGTGTGTTCGAATTTGGTGTGATCGAACGCAGTAGCCGAGATCACGTGGTTCCTTAGCGCCATCTGATAAACCCATTTCAGGATGCACCAGTGCCACCTGCCCACAGTGAACGATCAGATAAGAGCCTTGTTTCTCCTTCTCTTCCTCGGTTCATGTTACTACATCTTGCTTCATCAACTCTTCACATATTGTTCTGGCATACTGGACGAGTGCTCAGGCATCACACCGTTTTCAAAGTTCCAAGCTGCCTAGTCCCGCTAGCAAATCTTTATTACCGCAATCGGAGGCTGGCCTGATCATTGATGTTGTCTATATCTTGAGCATCTCCTCTCTTCTCTAGATCGTCCTTCTACTGCACCACCTCAAGGTTCCCACGCGTATCTTTCGTGACTTGCATGATGCATATTCCTACCTTTCTCGTTTCTCTCCTTCCATTGGCGTCTGCCGCCCATCTCCCTCAAGCGCAGCACATCTTCACCAACCCCGCTTCGCCACCCACAACAGGCTTCAAGATCCCTACGGTGCATGAATCCGCCGTCCAGGCCCGTCGCATCCTACGTCTCGAACGTATCGGCACCCTCTCCACCATCTTCCCCAACAATGACCACCCGAACCCGCATCACGGCCCTCCGTCCTCGGTCTCAGGCACTCCAATCGGTCTAATGGACTACTTCGCCGACTGCGAGCCCCAGCGCGGCGACCCTACTATCCTTGCCATCAACATCGCTACCTCCTTCCGAAATGTAGCTGCGGGCTCCAATATCACGTTATCGTTGCGCTGGCACCCGCCGAACAAGCAGCATTATAGCGCTGCGGCGATTCCGAGGTTCTCGCTCGTAGGATACCTGGAGAACATCAAGGACGAGGATGTGGTAAAGGGACTCCTGCCTGCATGCTTCGTCAAGTATCATCCTGATGCTGCGGCCTGGTTGCCGGGCAATCCTATTCATACGAGTCATTGGACAAGACTGGTGGTGCAGGAGGTGTATTGGATCGGTGGATTTGGTGATAGAGCGTACATCGGATGGATCCCGCTCGAGGAGTGGCAGAGTGTGACTGAGGATGAGATCCAGAGTATCAGACTTCCTGACGAGCAGAGCGGCGGATGGGGCTTCGGCATGGTGAAAGAGTGGATGGGATTGGGCGGTTCAGATAATCAGGAATCTTGGGAGTTGTAAAGAGTGGCATGACGGCGCCGAAGAATGTGTAGCTGCAGATTCGTCTAGGTAGCCGCGAGCATTCTACTGTACATAGGACACACTTGCGTGAGTGTCACTGACTTGCTTGAGCGACTTCAGTAGTAGACCGTTCCAGGGTCCAAAGGCAGCATACTCATATCTCAATATGAAGTAAGACGGGAATTTCGTTGAAAAAAAAAGCGAGAGAGAACTGGCGCTTACCTGTCTCAGTCGTAGTATTCATTCAGCATAGGACAAATATACGCTCATAATCACTGCCACGCAGTACCGGGACGGCCTCCCCGCGCATGATACCATATACATAACACGGCCCAACAAATTGCCAGCTCCCATCATCGACTGGCCGGAGGATGGCAGGCCAGTCGTATCCATATAAGATTGCCACAATGTCTCCCTCTCGCGTAAAGGTCGGGCCGGAAGCTATCGAGCCCATTGTTCCCTGGAGCTCAGAAGGTGGGTCTAAAGCGAAGAGACATCGATTAAGGCATGTTGAGCCCATAGCAAGAAAGAACTGGCTTGCAAGAACAGCCTCCGGTCCCGTCTCGGCCGTTACATCGTTTAACCCTGGGATATTGACACCCGGGCGAAGGAGAAGGCTGCGCAGGCTGGAGTAGGCGTGTTCAATCCACTCGTCAGTTGCTTGCTCCCGATTGTGATCCAGTCCTGAAACAACCGCGCAAGCAAGCTCCCGCAGCGCAAGTCCACCGGTGGTAGGGGGTCTTTCTTTCCGCGCAAGTGAGACAAACTGATCCACCATACCGAATATCTGGCGCAGCGTGTCCTCGATGTCATATCCTCCATCGGACGGGGGTTCCAATATGGGTCCCGAACGCGCCCTCACTTTGCCGACACAGATTCCGTCCACGGTGAGGTAAGGCCCTGCTTCTCTGGGATTTAGGCTTCGAGCAGATGAAGTGATGCTCGACGACGCCTGGTAATCAGTGAGGACAGGAACTGGATCGCACTGGGGGTCCCAAGCCCGCTGTAATCGGGGTGTCCAAGAGGGGAACTCGTCGTCTGCATCTTGCGTCGGCCTTGCGTTCTCGAGGTCAGTCTCTCTGTTGTAGACCAGTAAAAGAATGGACAGTTTACTAGTGGACATGATCGAACTCCATGCCGCAGCTCTGAACGCCCATGCGATCGGTTTCTCATAGTCGGGGAATATATCGATACCTTTGGTCCCCGTGGCATGGTTGATAAGGCCAAGCACGCCATACAGCTTGTCGATTGGGTTGGTAGCCTCGTTCACCCGAGAGATGGTGGCAAGAGTGTTGTACGTATGTTCGATTTGTTCTGGGGGTACGTGTTCTGGTGGTCCATGATACCATCCATGTGCATGGTCCACGTAGGCGTTCAGGACGGCTGGGAGGCGAGTACTTTCATATAGCTTCGGCAGGGCTGAAGTGCGCAAATGTAAGCGTAACCAAAGCGCTGCCCTTGTTACCTCCACGAGGTCAAACACGAGCGTGCCGCAGAAGCACATGTTACGCTTCGCCAGCGCAGCCTCCTGCACTATCCATAGACGGCTTTCATACAATGTCAGCACTGCCGACGCTTCCTCCAGCTGCAGGCCAGGACATCCAAAAACAAAAACATCTGAGCTCACCTGAACCATGGTAGACTGAAGAGCTTCGCCACAGCGTCAGCGTTATACTCCGCCCACAAAGCCGAAGTTGAGACAGTGCCCGACCCTCTGAGCATTTCGTAACCCCTTGGAGACGATTCGACCTCTTCCAGTATCGACCTGCAACCTTTCAACCCGTCCAATACGTCTTCCTCTCCGAGGTAGATCAGGTTACAAGTACCATTGGAATAGATGTCGTCCATGAACGCAACTTGCTGACCTCTCTCCCGAATGTTATCTTGGTTGATGCACACAGCATCGATCCAGATCGTGCGTGGTCTATCAACGAGCCGGACACGCCGGATTGCTCGTGCCGAACTGACAGGCACCGAGACAGTAGAGCCGTTGATGGTTGTAGTGTTTCGCTGAGTCTCAGTGCCCCAACAGTAGGAAATAGTTTCGTACGCTTTGAACGACTCTTGACCAATGTCTTCGTGCACTATGTCGCACTCAAGTGGATCTGTGAACTCGCCTGGCCGTACTATGAGTAACCGGATTTGTTTCGTTCCTTCAGTCAAGGATTGGTATTGGAACGAAGGATGGGCTCCTGTATCCATGTTGGGAGGATCTGCTCGCGATCACGCGTGTGTCGTTCGTTCAGGGGTTGTGATCGTGCTTGAAGTAAGCTGAGGGAAGAAGACAAGGGAGGCGAAGAAAGGGTGGAGAGCCCATGATATACACGGGGCCGTTATGCAGAGTGTTCCGCCTCCCCATAAGGCTGAAATGTCGACATCCAATCAGGGGTGGTCATCATTCCGCCTGCTGATGTGTAACCGTGGTTGTCTTGCTGGCGGGGAGAGTTGACTGGTGGAGGACATTAGATGATCGTTAAAGTTTCCGGGGCATCAGAGGCTGTGTTCTAAGCATGTTCCTTCTCATATACTGACGCGGCCACGTGGATACCCTAAGCTTGCAATGTCGAGGTTGGATGCGAATCGACTATCCTTCCTTGTAGGCGATGAAGGTCAACAACTCCGGACGAGCCCTCCCCGCCCAATGCATCATTGTGCTCGGCTAGCACTGGACGTGCCCAACGATTAGGGTAGATTTGTTGAATGTGCTGGTGAAGGACGGCCAATTCTTGTCACGACGCGTCGAGGGGCCGGGCTGGTGTTGGTGACAACTTTGGTTTTCAACTATGCCACAGTGAACAAGCGAGGCAATCCCCCATATCCAACGATTCATGTGGACATCGGTCGTGAAGGTGGCCGGGGAGCACTCAAGTGCATGAGGTGTGCTTTACGTAGGCTGCCGCGCATTAGTAAGCATGTATATATGCAGACGGCAAGGTTGACTCGGGAGGTGCCAACGCATGAAACAGATGCATCACAGTCCTGATAATTTCTCTTGTTGTGCTAACATGGTCCCACGTTTTAGGCTTTCCCCACCATTTGGCCTAAACGGAGAGCCTTGCTGCCGTATATTGCACGAAATTCTACCTCCGAATGGCCACACTTTGACTCGTCCAGGTAGAAAATGTGGGCAGAAATGTTTTCTTGGAAAACGGCCAGGAAGAAAAAAAGTGGTGAGATACCACGACTCCATACGAAGAATCCGAAGCTTATACTCACCACACAAAAGTCACTAGTGGCATACTGGCCAAAATCTGTATCAGAATCCCGGAGTCCGAATGTGCGCCTTGTGATTAACAGATTATGCAAGTGCCCGAGCTACCTTGTAGTGTACAAAAAGTCTTGTCTGATTTCTTCCACGTCTCCCCTCTCAGAGCTTTGCGACGGGAGACTCAACCTCCTTCCCAGCTCCATTTCCTCAGGAACCGTTGTATTTTGCGACCGCTTCGTTCTCGAAAAGCTCCGATTCGACGCTTCTGTCGAGCGCAAAGGGCTGTTCCGACACAGCAGGGCCTTGTACACGGGCAATGCGCACACCGTGACCGCGATCGTGGGCTCCATAATCGTCCAGATGGCGGTAAGATTGCTGCCGACGCTCAGCGAGTCGACCAGCGCATAGACGGTGCGAACGATATCGAAGGCGATGTCGATGAGCACAAGGCTGAAGATAAATGTGAGGCCCCATTTGGCTGATTGAGGGAGGGCCAAGAGCCGCGAGACCATGATGAGGGGGAGGAGGAGTACTATTTGAAAGAAGTCAGCAGCTTGGGGCCCTGCATGGAATACTACACGAACATAACAGGCCTCCCATGACGTTCAGAATGCACCACATGAGTACCAGAGTCCGGCCGAGCGAGTCCGGAGCCACCATGCAAGCATCTACAAAATCATCAGCATACACCCTTGGCACTCACTTCGGCGAACCTACCGAGATCCACTACGTTTGAAGGAGCCCCACACCTCCAGAATACCGACAGAAATGTCGCCCCGAAGCTCACAGCGATATATATCGTCGTACCCCACCAGAGAAGCCGGAACCAATCCGAGATGGCGAAGATCTGCCAGTATAGCGCCAGAACGCTCGCCTTGACTGAATAGATGATCAACCAGAAAAGCAAGAGTTGCCCAACCTCCATATCATTCATAAACTTGATTTCCGCCATGGTCAGAGGTTCGTTGTTCTGGCCGAGGAAATAGAGATGTGCACGGTTCTCGATCGGGAGTGCAAGGTGGCAGAGGACAACGAAGGGGATGACTAGAATGGCTGCAAACGCGTTGAAGATGTCGTCGGTCCGGAGTTTGTGGAGGATGCGCCATCGGATTGCTAGACGCCCGATGGTGAGCAACACGCAGATAGAAGTCGACGTCCAGGCTACCGCCTATGCTTCGTGAGTTTCATGTACAGGTGCCATCGACTCGAACCTACCTCAATTCCGGCAATGGGTACAATCGCCATCCTTGAGAGTTGGCTCGTCAGGAACAAGTTGATCCTGCAGCTCCCATCAATCGTTCATCATCGCACTCTTCGGTCAATCGCTGCCAATCCGAGACGAGCTTGGATGCAGGTTTGGTAACATAAGATCCATGGACCCGACGGGTATTTGAGGCGGAGACTGATCCATGGGACGGGAATTATTATGCACTATGCACGTGCGTATCCCATGCCGTGGCGTATTTTCATGTTGGTGGCTTATATCACAGTACATCGCTGGACCAGTAGAGATTCGCCAAGCAAAAACGCCCCAGGTAGCCGGTCGGTTACAGGTAGAAAGCCATGAGAATAGGTGAACCGCTCTCTCTGTTATCGGCCCCTGCTTGACTCGACGGCGTGGAGCTGGACTTTGATCACCCCGTTGCCACCTATTCTCCATGACTTTTTGACTTCCAGGGTCGCCTATGTGAACCTTGTTCTAAAACAAGAGTAGCTGGACCCCTTTCACGGTACAATCCTAGTCGTCTATCCGTCCTGCGCTTCGCCAGCATCGCGATCATGGCCACCGTAGGCGCCCCCGTTGAGGATCCATTGCTCGTTATCGTCGTTGTCATCTTGCACCCGTCTCCAGGTCTGTGCCTTCTCACGCTCGCTGCCTTTACCCGCCCCGGCTCCTCTGGATCTTACAGTAGGGCGTATCAAACCCCCAATCAGTGGATTCTTGCTGAAAGCCCCACCGCCCTGCTGACCTTGGCGTACATCAGGCTGTATCTCGGGTATTTCTTCATCGCTTTCGGGCGTCTGGGGTCGCTCCACCGTCGCCATTTTCCTCACCACTCTGCCGCCAACGAGATCGATGCTAGCCACAACCTTTCTCTTCTCATAATCAGGCCTTGCGTTCCATTCCTGCTCACGCAGCGCTTTCTGCTGCCGCTTGAGTTGCATTGCGCGTTCCTGCGGACTGGCCCACATGCTGAGTCCGGAAGTGGGCAGCTCGAAATCGGCAGCTTCGTCATGGACTTGTGTTCGCTTCGCATTCTGCGCTTGGAAAGCCAGGAGCTTGTCCCGATGCATCTTCGCTCTTGCTAGCTTGTCACTTTCGCTATCTGATGTGGAATTTGACGTAGTGGGCGTTCGCTCCTTAGGAGTCGAGAACGGCCTTGGGGCAGAGGACACTTCAGGTCGCTTTTGTGCAGCGTTGTTGCTGGCCATTTTCTCTTTTCCACGCTCTTCTCGCAGGACTCGCACCATTGATTGTATCTCAGAAGCGTTGAGCAGCGGAGTATTGCAGAAGGTGCAAGGGCCGATGCCCTCCTTCACGCAAATGATCTTGCCGCAGCTGAGACAGTTGGGCGCCGCCTCTAGCAGTGGGTGCCGCGTCGCCATGCAATTGCACTTCCGTTTCGCGTTGTCTCGACTCGCCGTCAGCGTCGGGTTAGTTTCAATCTCTAGTGCTCGAATCGCCGACTCCAAGTCGCTGAGAGCCGTAGAAGCCCCCTGCATGGGTGTGCCTCCTTGAATGCTCACTTTTGCCTTTGGCTTCGGCGAGGACGTGCGCGGTAACATGGCATCAGATATCAACTGGCCAGCAGCTGAAGGTGGGAGTTTTGATTGTTTGGACGGAGGTGATGTGTGAGGTGCAGTTATACGTAGATTCTCATGTTTTTGTTTCGGAGCCGCAGGCATGTAGTCGTCCCCAGACGGCTTCACATAACTTCCGGAGGTGTCGCCGTAGTTTTCGGGCTGTCTCGGTGGAGGCAGTTTGCCAAAGCGATCAGCCTTCTTCTTCCGCGGCTTGGCCTTGGGCACTTGAGAGGCGTCATTCGAGGCCGAAGCTTTGACGGATGCTGCATGACCCCCTTTCTGTCGTTTATTGTTGAACGAAGTGATGAACTCCAGTGACTGGGGGCTGTCACCCAGGAGTTCCTGCAAATGCTTCGCTGCTTCTTTGGGTGGCAAGGAATCTGCGTACGAAATGATCTGCAAGAGTGAATCTTCGTCCAGGGGCAGCAGGTTAGAGATCTGGGGCAGTGCCCAGGTAGCCAAGTCCATTATAGGGTGTTTGGGTAGCGATAGGTGTTCAGTCTGGGTGTTGTGTTGGCTTGTGGTTGCTAGTCGATGTATCAAATACCTTGCTTTTTGTTAGGCGTCCACGGGTCGGTTCGGACCTTCTTCGGGTAATAGTGGGGCCGCCGGTCCCGCCTTCATGGTAAGTTCAACACCACCAACACCACAGCGCACCTTACAACACACACCCTAAACTCAGCTGTGTGCAATACCTAGAAACTCCTTCAGCTCTCATATTATGGCCACCGATATTGCATTGGAGACTACGCTGGTAAGTTCAGTCGATCACTGAGCGGGACTCTCCATTGACGAAACCACAGGGGACTGTCGTAGTCGAGCTATACAAAGACCATGCCCCCAAGACCTGCGAGAACTTCCGCGGCCTCGCCCAGAGGAAATACTACGACGGTGTAATCTTCCATCGGGTCATTCCAAACTTCATGGTCCAAGGCGGTGACCCCACCGGAACGGGTCGTGGTGGAGCATCCATCTACGGCGAGAAGTTCGAGGACGAAATCACACCTGCACTGAAACACACCGGAGCTGGCATATTGAGCATGGCAAACTCGGGCCCTAACACCAATGGAAGTCAGTTCTTCATCACATTGGCTCCCACTCCTTGGCTCGACGGGAAGCATACCATCTTCGGCAGGGTGAAGAGCGGTCTGCAAGTGGTGAAGAAGCTGGGCCTGGTGAAAACGGATAAAGAGGACAGACCGGTCGAGGAAGTCAAGATTGTTCGAGCTTATGTTGTCGAGAAGGAGGATATCTGAATTTGTGAGGACACTTGACTTAAGCGGTCATCAACAGGTCGAGGAGGGAAGTCTTGCGCATTACCCCTGACCGCTTCCGTACCTACTGGGAAAGATCATCACGAATCAAGGCGCCTGGTTCACCACGAAGTCCCACTTCGACGACTACACGCGTCAATTAAAGGACCCATTCTCCTGGCCGGCGAGCGATCCGAGCCAGGACACTCTGGATCACAACTCGATCGATGCATACAGTCTGCACAGAGGCTTGTTTCAGAAGCCTGCAGCGGATATACGGACTACACGATTACATCGCAGAGAGCATATACGCTCCAGGTTCCGACACTACTTGCAATTGATCCGTCGTCGTCTGGACATGTGTTCCGGCCTGGCTGCTCTCCAAAGGTGCAAAGGCATGGCACTGGAATCGGCCATACGCATGGAAATCATGGAGGATCAAGGACATGTATTAACAGCAATGGTTCGCCTCCTGAATCACAGCTTTACGATTTCGCCTTCTGTCTTCAAAAATGATATTTTGTCGTCCTAATCAACGCTGCCGGGCTGTTACCCACGATTACAGGAAATGATGGATTAGATGTTCTTGCACCAAAGGTTGTGGACCAACAGCCAAAGATCCACTGAGTTGCTTCAAGACTTTTTTTTCACAAAACGATGCATGGCCGCCTGATGTACCAAGAAGGTGGCGCGCACCAAGAAAAGCTTGTGTTCGCAGTCTCTACACTGCCACAACGCTGCGCCACTTCGACCTGCATGCAATACGAACAAGCACACTTCCAGCCTTGCTCGCTGTACAGAGCCCTCATCTAATCAGACTCATCACTCACAAAGCTTCACACAAGTGTACTGGCGATCTTACGTTTTCACGGGCCTTCTGTTCATATAGTTCATGGAGCTGTGGAAGCGTGCCGTACAGGCCCTGGAAGGGCAACTGACCCACAATGAGCTGGAGCTCTTCAGGAGTGCAGACCCTGAGCATATATTGGCCGACATCCACCGCTTAGAAGAGGAGCATCGTAGGTCGAGCAAGATTCGCAGGATTTTAGTCAAATTGAAACCACTGCTTGACGCAACAGAGGATTACGGCAGAGCTCTCGATGTTATTGCCAACACATCCTCGGTTTTACCGCCTCTATGGGGTTCCCTCAGAGTTCTTCTTGCTGTATGTGTGTCGTATTCTAAGAAATATACTGGCGACGTCCAAGCCTCATCTATGGCGGCTAACAAGACTCAGGCCGCGCACCGTTACGAGAGTCGTTTCCAGAGACTATTGGATATGATTGCCATGATAACTGACGCTTTGCCTCGATTCTCGACGTACGCACGGATTCTTGAGTTCCACGAGCCACTGCAGGATGCTCTTACGCAGGCGCATATCCAAATGGTCATCTTTTTCACACGTGCAAGATCGATGTTCAGAGAATCCTCAGTACGTGTGAGGTTCAAAATGGAAAGAAGGTCTCTGGAAAAGGACTTCGAGGACTGTATCAACGAGATGCGACGCTACTGGAGTTTGGTGGAGGCGGAATCGAAGGTAGCGACCATTAAACTTCAGGTTCAGGAGCGCGAAAGAGCAGAAAGCGAGCGACAACGTGCAGAGGAAGGCCGTAGGAAGGCAAAGCGAGGTGCGCATTCATCATGTATGTGTTGATACCATACTGACACCCCCATAGAGGAAGACAGGATATGGCTTTCGGCAAGGAAATGCTCCGAGGAAAAGAAAATCGTCCAGACGCGTCTTCTCGGGACTTGCGAATGGATAGTCCATCGGTCGGAGGTGGCGGAGTGGCTCAATTCGCCAGACCAACAAGTACTCTGGGTACACGGCCCCCCAGGTTGTGGGAAGTCTTACCTCTATGGACGAATGCTGGAAACACTGGAAGAGAGGCATCCAGCTGCATACTTCATGTTCTGCGGCGGTGACAAGGAACGGGTCACCCTCACGTCCTTGCTTCGCTCCTGGTGCCTCCAGCTTTTGGAGTTGTTCTCACTTTCCGACTGTCTTGAGAAGGTCAAGTCCAAGCACGGCAACCGGGTCGCCAGTAGCACCGACATCCTGGAGCTTTTTCCCCTACTTCTGGATCAATCACCTGCGATATATCTTACTGTTGATGCGCTGGACGAGTGCTCGGAGCGAGAGGAAGTTCTACGGCTGCTTAGCACCATACCGGCAAGAGTCAAGATCTTTATGACGAGCAGGACACCGGCCAATCTACGCAAAGATGTTGCCAGCATCCGAAAAGCGACCCACACCCTCGAGATCCTCCCTGAGCACTCCAAGGGCGATGTCGAATATTACATCGCGGCAACACTAGAAGGTGCAGGTTTACCCTGCCGCGAAGAGATATCGGAAAAGGTCCGCCAGCGGTTATTGCGTTCTGAAGGCATGTTCCTCTGGGTGCGGCTCATGATTGAGCATCTTCAAGCGCAGACGTGTGAATACGAACTACTCCAGTGTATGGAAGAGTTACCGGAGGGCCTGCCCCAAACATACGACGCCATTATGTGTCGCATCGATCGTTTACCGCGCAACCGGAAGATGCTCGCCTACAAAGTCTTTTTCTGGGGGATCACAGTCATGCGCCCTGTCTCTGCGGCTGAGCTACGCTGCCTGCTTGCAATACAGCCGAAATCGGACGAATTAGACGACACAAGAATGATATCGGATATGCAATGCGCGATACCGGCCGTGTGCGGCGGCCTCATTCGACTCCGCGGCGAAGAAAAGATATTGTACTTCACCCACTTCACTGTTACCGAGTACCTGCAGGAACACCTTACCAAATCGGATATTCTCCGGGAGATCGCGGCTTGCTACGAGGCGCAGGAGCTTACTTCCAACGACCAGCTTGCTGCGGCCATATGTTTACGCTATCTCTGCTACGACTTCATTGGTGCTCTTCCTCTTGCTGATACCTCTGACGAAGCTCGTGGCCTTCTTGAACAGGAAGACCCCAGATTTGCATTATTGGGGTATGCTACATCGGGCATGGCACACCATGTCCGACGTGTGGCTTCATTGGTACCCCTAATGGAACAGCTTGCCCTACTTTTCTTTGACGCGAGCCGCCCTAATCTCCTTGTGTGGTGGCACTTATACTGGCCGCTCGTTGTGCGTCCGAGGGCGACCAACCCAGACAAATCATATTCAAGCCTCCACATGGCCTCCGCTACTGGACTCACTGTTGTCGTCAGGGCTCTTCTTCGCAGAGATGGCGTCCCCATTCCACCCCGTGATGGAAGATCTCCCTTATGGCTGGCTGCCTCTTATGGCCACGCCGAAACAACAGATGCGCTAATGAAGGCGGGTTTCAGCGCCGTGGAAACAGAGAATAAGCTCCATTACCCCCTGGCCCCCGTTCATGTAGCCGTAAACCACTTGGATGTGACAAAGAGCATAATGAGGCATACATCGCCTGACGAATTCTTTCTTGCCGATGAAAAGGGGAATACCGCTTTGCACTGGGCAGTATGGCAGCGTGATAACTCTGCCGTATCTCTGATCCTGGAATACTGGAGTCAGAAGATGGAAGCCACCAGCGGCAACAATCGCTACTTCGACCTGAAAAACCGGCATGGCGATACCGCGTTGCATTCTGCAGTGCTTCTCGATCACGCTGAAGCGGTGGGTGCTTTGGCAAAACATGTGGATCTAAACTGCCAAGATGAGAAGAGCCGTACTGCGCTCTATCTCGCTTCGGCGAGAGGAAATACCAGCATCGTTGAGATTCTCTTATCACATGGAGCTGATCAGACTATTCAGGATCACAACGGGCGCACGGCTCTCCATCGCGCGGCTGAGCGCGGACACAGCGCCGTTGTTGAGATTTTGCTAGCACATGGAGCCGACCTGGTGATCCAGGATAACCTGAAACGCACTCCTCTCCATCACGCGGCTTGGGGCGAACACGTCGACGTCATCAAGATACTGTTAGCACATGGAGCCGATCATACCGTCGACGATTTCTATGGGAAGACGGCGCTCGAGATCATGGAGGAGAGGGGTGGACCTTACGAAGTTGTCAAACTTCTTCGCTCCCTCAGAGACGAGCAGAGGAAAATTAATGCTGCACGCAAGACGACGGCTCCAACAACAAAGGCCGTAGAAGTGGATAGCGTGTGCACTTCGCTTTCAGGTGTCACGCTGACACCCTGAGTGAAGCTGTACGTTCTGTATCAGAACTTTTCATGGGGCAAGCCTCAAGCTCTTCGGCGTTTCGTTTTCCAAATGGCCATTCGGTCTTCTCAGAGCTGGAACGCATTCCTACGATGCCTGAGCTCCACCTAGTCACCGACCGGAAACCCTAGCCTGGTAGTGGCGAACCAGAGCGCCTCATTACTAGCCCCGACCCTCACCGAGCGACGTTCTCCTTCGTGCGGCTTTACTAACACTCGTCTTCTAGATCGCGCTGTATTCTCTTCGCAGATCTCGCTGCCAGCACACCAAGACGGCCGAACAACTGCACCATATGCGCCATGCTCCAAACGATCCGTCTTCTCATCAACTGTCCTTTTTTAACCTTCAAATTGCGAGCTTTTCCATCAGATGCAAGGCCAGGCATGTGCGGAATGGACCCAGTCTGCCGCGAGATAGGGTTCGCCAGAGCCGACGAGTCTATCCTTGATAATTTTAACCGTCTTATTCATTCAGTAGCATTCATTTGCAGCATAGCTTCGCGACGTTGAATAACCCATGTTTCCACGCCAAAACGTAAGCAATTGCTTGCCATGTTAACTTCGATATAATCGAGAGGAGAGCGACATTTCGACATAATCATCGTGAAGAAGTAGCAGCTCAGAACTCCAGCACCACACATCCATGAATCTCTATTACGACTCGGCAATCTAGTCACCTTTATTAGGGACTTCAGCAACATACTAAAGTATCACACCATAGCTACGAATGAGCCATTTACCTTTCAATGCAAATAGTGCATCCTGGGACTCAGGTCTTTGTCAGTGCTCAACAACGTCTAGTAGGCAACCGAAAAGT
Source organism: Sporormia fimetaria CBS 119925 (assembly GCA_010093795.1). Classification (NCBI taxonomy): domain Eukaryota; kingdom Fungi; phylum Ascomycota; class Dothideomycetes; order Pleosporales; family Sporormiaceae; genus Sporormia; species Sporormia fimetaria. The sequence goes on along the minus strand of MU006580.1, from coordinate 44,020 downwards.
AAGCAGTAAATTTTCCGAGGTGCTAAGCGCACTTCTCTGAAGCTGCCAAATTCAAACTGCGACCAATCTTAACCCCAGAAGTGCCAAAAATATATTGTAAGACGAGCTGCATAAAGAAAGCCAGCACGCCGCTATCTTATTAAAGGCAAACAAAAAGCGAACAGAGCAAAAAGAACAAAAACATACAACACCGCGCTATTCGCATGTGGTCACCCACCATACTACTCAACGGGCGCTAAGCGGCTTGTATTTGGTCGATCGGACGAGAGGCCTAATTTTCCGCTTGCTATGGTCGTATGTGTTAGATGAACTTTAAAATTCAACTTATATAGCAGCTCCTGAAAGACCTCGCATGACTCTCTGAGACCTCAACAGGCAGGTCTTGACACCAACGCACTGGAGGACACAACAAACCTCGTCATCTCCGTCGATCGTGATGTGCCTATTAACCCCAAGCTAGCTAAACCATCTCACTTGTGAAGAAAAGTTCATATCCATCATAACACCCACACCCACTACCCTCTCACCCCCCGCCCCCAACCTTCCTCCTCTTACTCCCCCCCAGCGGCCCATCGTCCCTCTCCACCTTCTCCTCCGACGCGGTCCTCCCCACCACCACCACCTCCTCCCCCGCACCCCCAGCCAGCCCACTACTCCGTTCCGCGCCCCTCCAATTACTAACCGCATTCTCGACCTCGCGGAACATCTCTCTGGCATCCGCGACCACGCCCTCCTCACCGGGATTGAACATAACCGCATTACAAAACATGCGCATGAGCTCGTTTTCCAACTGCGCAGAGTTCACAATCGCTTTCGGCGGAATCACGTCCTCGCTGAGCGGCAACTCGATGATACCGCCTCCGTTACCGGGACTACTACCGCTCGGAGTCCCGTTGTCAGTGGCAGATGCAGCGGCGGCTACGATTTTCGCGCCCGCGGCTATCGCTTTTTGGATTGATTTGAGGTCCGTGGGCCGCTTGATGATGTCGTAGTAGCCGTCTGCGTGCTTGGCTTTGACGGCCGTGTTGAAGGTGCTTGCGCGCTTGTGCGAGCTGATGTCGTTCATGATGGGGTTGGACATGCGGGAGAAGTGTCGGGGTGCGACCACCATTCGCTGGTTCGGGGCTGGCGACTCCGTGGGATTGTCCTCGGACTCTGGGAGAGACGCCTCACGGGCGTTACGTTTGCGGCCACGACTCGTGGCCCCTCGCCGACGGGTTGCGTGGTGTGTGGGTGTAGGAGCGTCCTCGGTGAGAGACTCGGACGGCGTGGCACGCTCCGTCTTAACGCGCGTGCTGGCGTGTGAATCGTCTTCCGCGGGAACCGTGTCGGCGTGGGACACAACAGACTGGCTCCTGCTCCGCTCCCGCACCGAACCTCCTGCCCTTGAAGAAGCAAGGCTGGGAGGGCGGCCACGCTTTGAGGCGCCCATTCGCCGGCTTCGTCCCTGACGAGTCTCCATCTCCATTACAGGAGCATCCGCAATCTCAGCGTCCGCTGGGGCTTCAGTCTCCGGACTGCCCTTCTCCTTTTCATTACCCTTGGCTTTGCCCTTTCGAGTTGACCTAGTTTTGCTGGCAGTCGACTTGGGCAGCTCAGGCGAAGCCAGATCGTTGATGGGGCTCACTTCAGGCCGAGGAGTCTCCGGCGCAGTGAATCCGGAGACACGCGACTTCCATAGCGTCCTTGCGGACCGTGGAGTGCTGTTTACACTGAAAGAGGCCCGGACGCTGACGGGAGTCAGATGCCCACCGCGTATGTGCGAAGGGGCCGCGGGGGGGAACGGTGCCGTCCTAGGGTCAGTTTGGGAGACAGGAGCATGGGAAACCGGAGGTCGAGACAATGGCGTGGACACTTGCGGATACGGGGACATGCCTGGGTGGGCGCCACGTGACGGGTCGTGTGGAATGGCCTGAAAAGGAGGCACGAAACCGCCTTGTGGCGGAGGGTGAGCGGCTGGGGGTGGTAAGGGCGAATACATGGGTGGGCCAGAATAAGGGGGTTGCCGTTGAGTTTGTGGAGTGTGGGCGTGCGGAGGTTGCGGTGGAGGCGGGTTTGGGTACGCTTGCTGCTGCGGGCTTGGAAAGGGAGGCTGACCAGTCATCGGACCCGTTGGGGGCACTCCATTTCCCCTCGGAGCTAATTGCGGTTGCGGAGACAAGTGTGCAGCGTGCGGTGCCGGAGATGCGGGTTGTGGTGACGGGGAGACATAATGGCCCTGACCTGGTGCCGGTGAGATGGGCGACACGCCTTGGCCGGCCACCGTTTGGTGGTGCGGAGCATACGGCGACGGGCGAGGGTACTGCTGAGAGCCACTGAAGCTTGCGGATTGAAGCTGGGGTAGTCTGGGTGGTGCCGGCTGAGGCTGCGGCTGCGGCGTCTGGGCGAGTTGGAGGTGTCGTGGAGGCGGGTGTGCATAAGGTGGTTGTGGGTAAGGAGCAAAGGGCCCGGAATCCTGTCTCATGTCAGGCACTGGAGGTGCTGTCATCTGGGGCTCTGGTGGCAGCTGTCCGTTCCGAGAGGGTGTTATCCTAGGCGGTTCGTGGTGTGGATACTGCGGGTGAGCTTGCCCATGCACGATGGCAGGCGAGTTCATGGAAGGTTTAGCATGCTGGTATACAGGCTGTGGACTTAGATTGGTGGGGTGTGGCATATGACTCTGCAAGCTCTGTGTAGGTAGAGGGCTTGGTGTATTCGGTACCGGTGATGTGTACTTTGCTTGCTCGGCGAGCTCAGCAGTAGGCTCACGGCGCTCGAGCGACTGAAGCTCATTGACCAGCCTCTCGTACCTGTCCTCATCATCCCGGATCTCGTGGGTCAGGGCGGTGCGGTAGCGCAGGTACAGCTTCGAGACCAACTTCGGGATAAGGTGAGCATGCTGAGCGGCTTCCTGAACTGTAGCAAAGGTCGGACTCGGAGCCTTCCGTTTCCTTGAAATTCGACCTTCTGGCGCCGGAGAGTCCCCGTTCCCATCAAGCACCCCCTCACTCCGGTCTTCCTCTTTCAAGACGCGCAGAGAGAAATTGCGCAAGGCATCTGGGCTTAGGCGACCGGTCTGGTAGCGCTTATCGCTGGTGATGGAGGGATTGTTCTTCAGCAGGTCCGAGATCCGGCTGAAGGCGCTGTTGGCTAGGCCGAATACATGGAGACAGTGAAATAATAACAGCGATTCGAGGTGAGTGTAGGGTGAGAGGGCGGTATTCATTCCCCAGCACCACTGGTCAAGGTCGCGGGCGCGGGGACGAAAGGACGGCGGGGGAAGCCAGCGCTGTGTGCGCATGCAGAAACGCGCATCCGAGGGTGTGTCTTTGGTGGGAAAAGGAGAGTGGGAGGTCGGGAGCGATGGAGCTGATGGGGCGGGTATCTTATAGAGTATGGCGATGGATGTCGAGATGCAGTTGTTGGTGTTTCCGACAGAACGCAGCACGGGCCAATCAGGTGAGACAGGGATGTGCAGTCTTGGCGGGACTCTCCGCGGCTTGGCGTGAAGACCTTGGACAATCGTGCGAGGGCGGGATTGAAGCTTGTGAAATTCTGGGACGCGCAAGTTGAAGACAAAGAAAAGCCTCGTGACGGCCTTGTTCGGTGGGAGACGACAAACGCATTCCGGGCAGAGCGAAATGTAAAACATCTCCACGGCCGCGTGCAGCGACGACCGGCCTGACTCCCTCCCTCCCTCCAGGTCCTGATCGACGCCTCAATACAAAAGGAATGGGCCGCCTCCTATTCCCCAGCATCGCTGCCCCAGAGCCCCAGAGCTACTATTCTTGTGCCCCTCTCCTGTCTCCTTTTCCCGCAGACTCAACTCACTTCTGACCATGTCATGCCCGCTCCACGCCGCATGTGCCTGCGCGTCTTGAAACGTCCTTGATCACTCGCCGTCCGTCACCACCGTCATCCCGAACGTTGCATCATACCCTACCTCATCGAACTGCCCCTCCTGTTCGAGACCGAAGCTGTGCTCGTTGCCAGCTGGCCCCTACGAATTATTTAAAAATCCCATCGGCCTCCTTGTGCAGTGTTTCTGCATATACACACCATGACAGACCCCGACCGCGACTGGAAGCCCAAGAACCGCCCGCAATCGTAAGCTCCACAGCCACCGCATCACCTTCGCCCAAAGACCCTGAGACTGACGTAACAAGCACCATTGCGCGTGAGTTCATGACGGAGCTCGACCATCTCTTTCGCATGAACGGAGACATCGACACCCTGGACAAGACCGTCCATCAAAAGTGCGCTGCAACACACGCCCCCCTTGAACACCTCGCACTGACAGCGACAAGGAAGCAGGAAGTGTCGAACCACACACAGCAGCTCGAGGCCCTCGAGGCCCGGTTGCGCGAGACCGAAGAGCGTCTGAAGCAAGCAAAGTCGTCCCCGCCCGCGAAGCGAGCTTCCCAGCCTCAACCTCGTGACAACGAAGGGGAGCAAGGCACAGGCAGCCCCACAACAGCGCGTCGTGTACCCCGCGAACAGATGCAGAGCACCGAAGGGGCGGCTGCTGAGTACGTTGTAGTCGCACGGCCGCGGCCAGAGGAGACAGAGGATCCCCGAGAGGCTTGATTCATCATTCAGATACCCCTTCGTTTAGAAACTTGGTTGCGCCGCCAGAGCAGCCCTTCGCCATCGTTGGCTACCATGCACCCTAATTATCTTCCCCGGCGCGCAGGCCTACTTTTGGGATGGTGGGCGGTTGGGTATTCCATTCTGGAGCCCGTGTTATTGCTGAGTCCTGTGCATAGATAGACGTTGTATACTCCTTTCCGACAACCCAACATGCAGTTCACTTAGTATGTGTTTACACACAGTGACAGCGGGATACATTTGTACCTATGTATTGAGTTCCTATATCAACAAGCAAACCTTTAAACCGAAATTTGCAATATTACATATCACCCTCGGGTCCAGATACCCCAATCACTGCTGTTGAGTCGAACCATCGCAGCTCCGATTCTAATCTTACACTAACATATCATCAGAGAGGGTCGCCATGCGAGGCCCTGTTACATGACATTACATGCACCAACTGCGGCAAGGACCTGTACTGCGCCCAAAGCCGTGCTGAGAGCAGTCATGGTCTTCATACCACCACCTCCCTGCCGCTCCACAACAATCTCTAGCTCCTCTCCCACGCGCTGCGTCTCCCTGCTGTGTCGGTCTGACCGTTTCTTTCCCCGCTTGGAAGTTACGGTACTCCCCGAGTATGCTGTCTGGTCTGACTGCATCGTGTACTGAGACTCAGTTTCTGTCCCCGCCGAACTCGCACTTGACGATGCGATTGACGAGCCATCGATGTCAAGACGTGCAGAAAGCTTTTCTTGAAACACTTGAAACTCGTGCTCAAGCTGTTCCAGCCGGATTTTCTGCAGCCGTTCGGCGTTGATGCGTAGTTTATCCAGCTCCCGTTGCCGTGGCTGCATGATCTCTTCAATTTGTAATCTGAAAGACTCGAGCGCTTCAATTTGTTCCGAAGCTAGACCAAAGAGTTCCTCTCGTATTGTCTTTTTCGCTTCTTCCTCCATGGCTTCCGCATCCTCGTCTAGTTTGCCTTGTATTGCTTCGTATACGATTCGTCCGGCATCGGTTTGGTAAATCTGCCGACGCTGGTCCACAAATTGTTGTTGGAAAGCAAGGTTAAATTTGCTATTCCTCTCCGCGATCTCCTCGAGCAGTTTCAGAGCATCGTCCCTGTTGTTCGAAAGCGATATCACGCGGCCTCCCGCACTCTGAATGTCGCCCCAAAACCGTTCGTTCTTGCACAACTCCCGCTGTCTGGCTATTGCTTTGCTCTTCTGGTTCCGGCCTACTTGTTCCCAACGTGTAGTCGCCATGTAAAGGTTTGAATAGTTTTTTCTCCCACATAATGCTTTGAGCACTTGCAGTGATTGCAGTGCTGCTCCTTGTACGCGAAGATCGGTTATTCGATGCAGGTAGATGATGCCATTGAGCTGAACACCTTCTTCGTATGCCGCGCCCAACCAAAATGCCAACTCTTGCAAAGTCTCACAGTCATTGCGTCCTGAATCGTCGAATCCAGGTGTGTCCACTAAGCGGTAAACACGGCCCTTGTGATGTACAGTGTATATGCTGACCCCAGATGTACAAGATGAAAGAGTATGACCGATAGTGACGTCCTCTTGCTGTGTGCAGAGTGCAATAAAAGAGGATTTGCCTGCGCCTGTCATTCCTAATATGGGGACAATGATATCGTCTGGGCTGTGAGGTCTTTGTGAGCCAGTGCCTTCTGTCGGCAAGGTCGCGCCTACCTCAACATTGGGAACCCTGCATCCTCCCCAATCTCGAAACCATTGAACCTGTTCTCTCTACGCAAAACCATTGCAACGACCAAACATGAACTCACAAGGACGGGTGAGGGTTCGCACTTCTGACGAGACAGCTACTAATGAGACCCGCAGCCTTCCCACCCGCCTTTGGCGCCACGGACTCATTAATTGCGGCTATGTCCAAGTGTTTCCTGTGGCAGTGCGATGACCCTCAGCTGAGCTGCTGAGGGACATTTGCAGCAGCCCGCTCGGGTTTGCACATAACCAATCGCGCCGGAACACGCCCGGACGTTCACCGGAAAATAATGAAGGCAGGTTGAGCCGACCGACTCAGCCACAGTGGGTGCTGTTGTACGATGCACCACCTCACGTTGCGTTGACAAGGTTTGTCGCCAGCCCATACATTGCATATGGCTGTGGCGGGGTGGAAAGGCTGAGCGGGGCATACCTGAGGGTCAGCACCATCGGATGCGACATCGACATCGAGCAACATACACAACGCAACAACTGTTCATGATGAAAGAGATGGCGGTATCAAGGCGAGCGATCAAAGATGCAGGCAGTCGAGAGGGTCCGGTGTTGGACAGCTCTTATTACCAGTCGCGGAGCCCGAGCCCGATCAAAACGTCGGATCTCGCGATACTTATTATGGGCGTTACCGGGTCGGGAAAGAGTACTTTCATATCACGATTGACTGAAGCCAACGTTGGGATCGGACATTCCCTGGAGTCGTGTATGACCTCCATATTGTGGCCCGGAGATCTAAGCTAACGAGCTCGCAGGCACAGCGGAAGTCGAAGGATATACCATCAAAGGGCCCAGAGGGGAAAACATCTATTTGATCGACACTCCTGGATTTGATGACACGCAAATATCAGACGTTGATCTTCTACAGAAGATTGCGTCCACTCTGGAGGCCATGTACCGGAAAGACGACATCCGCTTCGCAGGGCTCATATACATGCACAGAATAACAGACCAACGGGTAGCGGGGTCCTCACTGAAAAGCCTGCGCATATTCGAGAAACTATGCGGAGAGGAAAACTACCCCTGTGTGATTCTGGTTACGACCATGTGGAACCTGCTGTCTGACGCAGACCAACGGGGCATGGGGGAACAGCGTCTCGATACGCTAAAATCAAAGGAAGAGTTCTTTGGTAAGATGGTGGCTGGAGGGGCCAAATCCATGAGAGACGATGGCACTTTGAAAAGCGCGCACGAGATCATTGGGCGCATAGCACAGCAGAAGAGCCGGGTAATCACTGCGCTGCAGCGGGAACTGGCTGACGTGGGGAGAACCCTCGAGGAAACCGCAGTAGGGGCCTTTCTCCGTGAACACCTCGAACAGGCCCGGCAGAGATTCGAGCGAGAGCGTGCGGAGCTGGAAGAGGCATTGGAAGAGGCCAGAAGAGACCAAGACGATGACTTAGTCTCGACGATATCAGATCAGTGTCGAGAATTGGACGAGCGCCTGCGACGGACTGTGGTGGATGAGGCGGGGCTGTCGGCAACGCAACAAGATCTCAGCACTTTCGGTACCGAATGGTGTAGGAGATTACAAATGGAAGCGGAGCGGAGTCAGCAGGACGTTCGGAGATGCCAGTTGCAAATGCTTGCCTTGGAGGAAGAGTTGAGAAAACGCGAATACGAGCACGAGTATGAGATGAAGCTGGCAAAGAAGAAGGCAAAGGGAGACCGGCGCGCCACCGAAAAAGATCTCAGCCGCTATGAGAAGGAAATGAGGGCTCTACAGGAGGAACTCGCTCGGTCCAGAGAAGAGTCGGCGGCAAAAGAAGCGTACCTCCACAAGTCGCGAAACCGTAAAGGCTTTTGGTCGAAATTCTTCGAGTTCTGGGACCCTGATGCCGAGGAGAAGACCGAAAACAAGCTCCGACTACAATCCGGCTCCTATACAATGAATCTCATGCGGTCTCAAAGAAGCTCCAGTGGTCACAACGTGGATCCAACAATAGAGAGAGTCAGTAGAAGGTTGAAGAAGTCGATGAGGTTTCCTACCCATGTCTCTGACCAGAGCTATTTCGACATGCAACGGCATCCCGGTGAGACCACTCACCGATATGAGAGTGCCCATGGGGTTCACGAAAGCCGCATAAGAACTGAGCCAATGCCGCGACGCACAGGAACATGGCATGGAGATGACTATCACTCGGCATCGGTTGAGGTCTCTATCTCTCAAGGCCCAGCGCGACGAATAACACCTCCACTGCCATATTATCGACGAGTGTAGTCCGGCTGGACCGGCTTGTTTCCAGTTAGACCTTTCCCGTACCTCGTCACAGTCAAACATTGGAATTTGGCAGTCTTGTGTGGCTTCATTATCTATTATAATGTATTCTACACGTATATTACATTACGACGCAGTAAGTCTCTTGTTTGGTCATTTGGGGGTGGTCTTTCCCTTGACACTTACTCCCGCACCGTGAACAGTGCAGGAATGTGTCCTCACCGCAGAAGCAGCAGTCTGCCACACCAGTAAGCCATGTCGAAAGATGGACTGAAGAGGGTTGACTCACGATAAAACGAGCTTCCGATGATTCTGTGACAAGAGGCACAGACCGGCCGTCCGACCAGAGGGCATCTACATTTGTGCGAATTGTATATCTTCTGTTTCGCTTTCTTGGTTTTTTCGGCTGCTTTTTTGCTCTCCGCTGCAGCCAACATTTTCTCTTTCTGTATTCGCTCAGTGCGCTCCCTGAGCTTCTTCTCCATTTGTTCCAATTCTTTGGCCCACTTATGCGCCTCCTCTGCCCGTTTGCGGGCCTGTTCTTGGTACCATTGAGTATGCGCACTTGCTGTCCCCGAGCTTGGCTGGGTCCTCCTGGTTCGGGTACCCGTAGTTGAGACTCTTTTGGTTAACACAACTGGCTGCATCTTCTCTGCTTCTGCCTCCTGTTGTGTGTTAAGCACAACTTTGGGTTTCCCTGCTAGTTCATTCAAAACAAGCATGGCAGTCTCTCTATCCCGACCTAACCGCATGATCTTGGATCCCCGGGCGACCATACGGCCCCAGTACTCATCCTCGTCTCTCAACTCCCTTTCGCGCTTCTTCCCTCGTGTCGGATCGACTTTGTCCCAGAAGGTCGTTGCTAGGATAACATTTCCGAGGGCGTGGTCTCCACACAGTTTCCGGAACAGTCGCAGGTTTCGAAGGGCACTGCCTTGCATGCGCGGCGCCATTATACTGTGTATATACACGATACCATTAAGCCTCGTCCCGGAGCTATACGAAGTGTACAGCCAGCCCTGGATCTTCGCCGCAATCACAGAGTCCGAAACATATGTGTCGTCGAATCCTGGCGTATCAATCAACGTGACGTTCTTGTCACCGTGTCGGAACGTGTAGCCTTGCACTTCGGCGGTTTCTGATACTACTCAGCTATCCAAATCTACATGATTATTCGGGCATGAAAAGTACGCACGACTTGTTAAACTATGCCCAACGACGATATCCGTACGGCCAGTGATTGAGCGGATGAAAGAGCTCTTTCCCACACCTGTCATTCCCATCACGGCGATTACGACGTCGGCCTCCATTGTGCTGGCGGGGTCGACGAAACTGAAACCACTCGGCCAGTACCGCCTTGATATCTACAGCCATGAGCTGCATGTAAGGAGTGGCGCAGTCTGGAGACGTGACCGCACTGCCACGGGTGTGCGGCACATGAGGAAGCATGCACAGCGCACGACGACTAGCCGACAACTTGCTATCCAACCAACCCAACAAATGTTGCTGCCTGAACCAGTTCCCCGAACCTGCCTCATGCATGCATTTATTGTGGCGCGGACAACTGCGAACATGATTACGGCGCGGGGTAACTGCAGAGACACCGCAGTTTTCCGGTGAGCAGGGGGTGACAAGAGGGGCACGGCTGAGCCCTCGAGTCCTTGGGGAAGTTCTTGCCTACGTTGCATGCCTTTACAAGCCACCAAAGGCGGGGGCTTTCTAGGGTCGTACATGTATCGCGCTGCCACAAAATGGGGGAACTTGGGATCTGAGTCGATGACCCCGCCGGCAGTGTAGCGGGCCGGTGAACGTACACTTGCCTTCTCACATACATCCCAATCCAAACAAATTCGCACGATTCTAAACATTTTCCCCCAGATCTGAACGACAGATTGCCTCTTCTTATTGCCCGCTTCAGATCTCATGGGACTTGGGCCCAGCAAAGAGCAGCCAGAACTTAAAGCGAGCGACAGTACTACATCTTTGTCTCAGCCGTCCTGGGACTCGAAACTCGACGCTAAAGTCAGTGCTTTGTCGAATACAATGGGGGCCACATCAAAATCCCCAAGTGGCCGCAAAGAGACTTCCGGGCGTTCAGCATCTGCCTCGTTCGACGTCATGAGATATCTTGACAAAGGATCGGGCCAACGACCAAAAGATGGAAAGGCAGCAGCCCCATCGGCTTCCGAGCCTAGGAAACCGTCGAAGTTCTCTTACATGGTGTCTGAAGATGCGTTTTCGGGAGCTTTTCCCACGCGTGAGGCTTCGCCGCCGGCCTCAAGGAGTCGACCGAGCAGAATTGCTGATGCTCCGGCAATGAACTCCTCGAGAACAATTCCTGATATCGCGCAGGAAAGGGGCGCAAAACCGCCGGATATCAAGTTAGTAGTACTGTCCCTTTCGGGTAAGTGCATACTGATGAATTAACAGACCAGACGACATTGTTATTGCCGTCATGGGCGTCACTGGTTCCGGGAAGACAACCTTTGTCTCGCACTTCGCGGATCGCCATGTAGAAATCGGCCATGGGCTCGAATCATGTACATCTCCCCCCCCCCCCCCCTTGAATCACCGTCACTGACACTCAAACAGGCACACAAGACGTCGACGCCGTAGCCTGCACCTTCAACGAGCGCCCCATCTGGCTAATCGACACCCCCGGCTTCGACGACACATACCGCACCGACTCGGACATCCTCCGCGAAGTCGCGCAATGGCTCAACACGGCGTACAAGAAAAACATCCAGCTAACCGGCATCATCTACCTGCACCGCATCAGCGACACACGCGTCGGCAACGCGGCCTTTAAAAACCTCCGCATGTTCAAAAAGCTGTGCGGAAACGACGGGCTGGCGTCTGTGGTTCTTGCAACGACAATGTGGAGCGGCATTAACGCGGCCGCGGAAGCAGACCGCGAAGCCGAGTTGTTGAAAACGCCAACGTTCTGGAAAGAGATGATTGAGCGGGGCAGTAAAGTGTTTCGACATGACCGGGGCCGCAAAACGGCGAGTGACATCGTGAGTTATCTGATTCAGAAACGACGACCCGTGACGTTGGATATCCAGAAGGAGATGGTGGATCAGAAGAAAAAGCTTGTAGACACTGGCGCCGGAGCGGAAGTCGCCACAGAAGTCGAGCGCAAAGCAACGAAATGGTCATCCGAACTCTCGGACATCAAGAAAGAAATACAAGAAGCTATTGACGCGAGGGATACGAAGTACCGTGCGGAACTGGAAGCCGCGAAAGAGGATCTCACGAGGAAGATTGCGAGGGAGCAGGAGGCGGCGAGGAAACTGCAGGCAGATAGCGAGCAGTTGCATGAACAGATGAAGAGGGAGTATGAGGAGAAGTATAGGAAGATGATGGATATGTTGGCGGAGAAGGATAGGTTGCTTGAGGAGGCGAGGGGGGAGAGGGAGAGGGTGAAGGAGAGGAATGAGCATGAGATTGAGTTGAAAAGGTTGGAGATGCAGATGAGGTTGAAGGAACAGTATTATAGGATGGTGTATGCGACGAGGTGTGTTGTTATGTGATTGGTAGGGAAGGAAGTGAGAAGCGGTGAGCACTTGTATATATGTGAAGTGTTGTATTACGCAATCAGAGGCGTGGTGATAATCACTTTGTCAGGATATGCAGCAAACAAAGGTAACACTCCCGGGCTTTGATGAATGGCGACTTTGGTGAATAATCTATGGTGACTTTGCTCGTGGTGAACAATGGAACGCGCACGGTTTGTGTCGATTTAGGCTAGCCAATACAGGTTAGCTAGGTAGCGGCTTTTCTGCCAAGATTGCCGGCTGCCCTTTGTCGCAACTTCCGTCTCCAACAAAGACCACATTAACCTGTCCTCTTTATCTCACTCTTTATCAAAGTCGAGTAGATTCTGGCTCTGCTTTGATACTATCTGATACAGCAGCTTCGTCACAAATTTCCAGCACGCCGACATGGCGGCAACACCGGACATTACCGCGATCCTCGCGGCACTAGGTATGAACACCATCATTCTTCACCGATATAGAGCTCAAGAAGCTGACACCTGTCCAGCTCAAAAGTCTGCTCAGGGAACGCCTACACAAGCCGCGCCAACCGCGCCTCCCGGCCATCCTCCGCCTCCGGGATTGCCCACGGGTCTTCCCGGTGCTTTGCAAATTCCGACACCGCCAGCGATCCCCGGATATGGACTCCCACAGCCAACAAGTACGGGAACACTCGACCTCGCCGGCATCCGCCCCTCATCGACCGGTACCGTGAATATTCAAGACGCGCTGGCGAAGGCGAGGGGACTCGCAGCGGACAGAGGTATTTCGTCCTACAGTGGGCGGCCAGGTAACGCACCCATCGGATTCTCCAACTACGAAGTTCTAACTCGAATAGCCCCACAAGAAGATCCGCGTATGAGCGGCCGAGCCTATAGGCGATCACGGTCGCGGTCGCGGTCTCCTGTCAGACACAATAACATGCGTGATAGTTATAACCCGTATCGAGACGAGCGTCGAGAGGATCCCAGGCGTGGCGGCGTTGGATATGCTAGAGACCGGTCCCGCTCGCCGCGCGGACGCAATACTTTCTCCCCTCCCCGTGGAGGCGGGGCCCGTGATCGTTCGCCTCCGCCTAATGACAATTCAGAAGTTATACTGATTGACTCGTCTTTGGTTGGTCTTGTGATTGGACGCCAGGGTGAGAGTCTTCGCCGTATTGAACAGGAATCTTCCACTAGGATTCAATTCATCAACGGGCCAGATAGCGGCCCGCAACGACAGTGCCGGATCACAGGCAGCCCTGGTGCCCGCATTGCTGCAAAACGCGAGATCAACCGCATCATTGAGGAGAACGGCGGAAACCCTGCGCGTGAAACTGGGCGCGGCGCGCGTGGCGCGTCTGCATCCAAGGCGGCGCCGCCTGCGCTTCGCGATGGCGAGCTCTCATCCCAGATCATGGTTCCTGACCGCACTGTAGGCCTGATCATCGGCCGAGGAGGCGAGACCATTCGTGACCTTCAGGAACGGAGCGGGTGCCACGTCAACATCGTAGGTGAAAACAAAAGCGTGAACGGACTCCGCCCCGTGAACCTGATCGGAAATCCTGCTGCTGCTGCGATGGCGAAAGAACTCATTATGCAGATTGTCGACAGTGATACCAAGCTGGCCGAGAGTGGCGGCGCCGCCGCTGCGCCGACAGGCAATAGGCGTGACTTCGACCCTTACAGTGCTGGTCCAAACAAGATTTCAGAGTCCATCTATGTTCCTTCGGATGCCGTCGGTATGATTATTGGCAAAGGTGAGACATTGTGGAGAAGCGCGCATCGTGATACTGATTCCATCAAGGCGGTGAAACAATCAAAGACATGCAGTCAACAACGGGATGCAAAATCAATGTTTCTCAGGCCTCGGGTGCAGATATTGAGCGGGAGATTGGCCTTGTCGGCACTCCACAGGCAATAGAAAGCGCAAAGAAAGCTATCTGGGATAAAGTAGACTCCGTGGTAAGAGGTCCCGCTCCCGTGTTTGGAACCGCGAGCTAACGATAACTAGAAAGAAAAGAATGGCGGTGGTTACGGCAATCGTCGCGGCGGCGGTGGTCGCGACGGCGGCCGAGATGGGGCACAGTACAATGACAGCAGCTACTCACACCAACAGCAACAAGGCTACGGTGCACAGGCACCGGGTGGTGCGCCAGGTGGTGCGCCAGGGCAAGCGGATCCCTCTGCCGACCCGTATGCTCCGTATGGTGGTTACCAGAACTACCTTGCCATGTGGTACTCGTCTATGGCAGCGCAGCAGGGGGCCGGCCAGGGCGGTCAACCCCCTCCGGGAGCTGCTTAGATGCTGTTTCACCAATCCGGTGTGAAGTCCGTACTCCTGTCGCTGAGGTTCCTCGCTTGATGCATGCTTGCACGGTCGATGCTCTGGAGTGATATGATGGCTCGGCTTACCTTTCATTTTCTGCCTGGACTGTTCGATTGAGCTTTTCCCCAATCGTGGATGACTGAACACTTTCGACTCGATATGGACGCTGGCCTCCTTGCTATGTTGGATCGGAACCTGGACCTCAGTAATATCTCTATGTCGCCTTCTGACTCCTCCTTGACAGCGAGCGGCGTATGTCAGGGTCTGATGTCCTTCACTTTGCGTATCCGTCTATGCACGTGCGGGACTTGCGTGTGCCATTCTGGAGGCATACACATGGCGGCCACTATGCACTGGTGTCACCCTACACAAAGGCAGCAGTCAGACTGGATTTCCACAAAAGCGACCTTGCACAAAGTGAGGCTCAATTCGTCGTCAATTTGGATGTGCCTCTATCCTTACATGCGTACGACACGGTTTTGGCGAGATCGATTTCCTTTCCAGGTGCTGGTCGCTGACGGCAGACGTGTTACATTTTCATGGTATGCTACGTTCTTTGGGGGCTATGGGTGAATACGCAACGTAGGAATGGGTTCCAAGATTGCACATACTCTAATTTTTCTTTGGTCGTACTGTACCTTGCTATTCGTTCTTAGGAATGTCTTCTGGTGTAGAGTTATGTAGTCAATACATTCGGCTAAGCATAAGCTGGGTTCGAGGTTCTATGTTACGGGCCTGGTGAATGGATGTTCGTGGAGACTGGGCCTGTGGTTTATGGTCACAGGCAATGCTGATATTTGATGTGTTGGAATTAAAGTTTGCTGCAAAGCTGAAACGAAACAGGGCCAAATCGCATCCTCATGTCCCGACTCTTACAGCTTCCCCCACGTCCACGTTGCGAACCACTCAAGGATTATGTGCAATCAGTCAGTGCCGGCCCTGCAGGGCTGCAATATACTAGGTATAACCAAAGGGACAGACGAGGCTGATATGCATAAATGCGCCACAGCGGCCACACCCCAGCGCCCACAACCCCACCATCTATCTCTCTGACGACGATGCTACAAAACATCACCCGCCCCGCTCTCAGCGCCTGGCTGGCCTCGCCCACCCGCGACATCCATAGCCGCCTGGTGCGCTTCGACGGCGAAGGCGACGACGGCGACGAAGTCGACTCCTCCATCTCGACATCCAGGACGACCGGACGACGCCCGTCGCCACCACACGCTCCTTCACCTCCACATCCCCACCGCTCCCACAGCCTCCGCTCCCACAGCAGCACCTCCATGGCCCCAGCATGTATCCACCAATCATCCACAAACTCGCACTCCCCACCCTCACTAGCCAGCTACTCGACAACCGCAACCCCGACCGAAACCTCTCTCGAAACCTCTCTCGCCTCGCACCTGCACGGCGTGCCCCTCCTCTCCGACCACAACGGCGTTCTCGAGCTCCGCACACCCTCCACCTCACGCACCCCCATCTTCGAATGCTCCTTCTGGTTTCTGTCCTGCGGCTACATCTCCGACGACGCGTCCGAATGGCGCATCCACTGCCTCTCGCATTTCCGCGGCGAAGAACCCCCATGTTCAGTTTCCTGTCCTTTATGCGCCGACTTCCGATATACGAGCAGTAATGGGTGGGAAAGCTGGCAAGCGCGCATGAACCACGTCGAAGGCCATCATCGATTTGGGCATGGACTCAGGACCAGTCGCCCGGAGTTTGGCCTCTATGTGCATCTTTGGAGGAAGAGACTGATTGGGGATGAGGACTTGAAAGAGTTGAAGGGCGGGAATTGGTCGTTGGGGAGGGGGCTGGGGAATGTGGTTGTGACGAATGAGAGCAGGAGGGAGAGGGACGTGAGGGGCGTTGCGAGGAGACAGTATGTTGGTGTTGAGAGGGGGAGGGCGGGGTGAGGAGGTTGTGTGGAGCGGTGGTGTGGTGTGGGTGGAGATGTCGTGTGATTCGGAACGAGTCGACGATGGTGCGTATGCGTTGGGGATTAGTGCAATGGCTGGAACCTTGCACGGAAGACGGGCCTGGATGCTGCGATGGAGGTTTCTGAAGAGCTATTAGCATCGGCCTTACCCACTGAGTATCCTTACTCACATGATTACGAACCAGCGAACGGAAATGCAGCATGAGCGAGGCGTTTGGATTGGGATTGGGTTTTCAGATTGATACCTATTGCTTTACGGGCATTTTCTGCCTCTTTCTCTTCCATGTGTCTTTGGTGGGCATGACGGGCGGGCGAACGGTCTGCGAACTTTCAAGCAACGAAGAGTAAGAGAATCGATACTGTTCCTCTTGGAAGAGATGGATCGGTGATATTTCTGGTGTATATGGATCAAATGGTTTCTTACTGCGCTGTAATAGAAGCGAGAATGATGGAGAGCGCAAAAGCGAATATATGATCTGCATTTCGTGTAACGTTATACTGAGAACAGAAACCAACACAAGGTATCGAAACAGCAGAGATCCAGCAAACAAACGGACGAGAGAACTGCATTATAAAACAACCCAAACTATCAGCCTGCCCAACCGCAATTTAAACCGTCTCCAGGCCCGTGTTGCGTCTGTCTCCATATCACATCACACCCGCCCTCGCACCCGCGCGCATCCTATTCGTCCACCCATAAGCGTGTGTCTACTAAAAATGTATTTTGCCTTGAAGCCTTGTGCTCAGCGCCCTTTCGGGTTGATGTGATCGGTGATGGCTGGAAAAGGGCGTGGTTTAGGAGGGGAATGCTGGTGCCTGGAGATGGCTAGGGTAGGGAATCGGGATGATTGCTTAATTGGTGGCAAGTGTGATTCACAGCGCGCTTGTGGACGGGTTTCACCTGAGCCTCTCTTAAATGCATTCAATGCTGTGAACATTGTTATGTGCCTTGCCCCTCGCAGAGATAGCGAAGCACATAGTGATGGGGCAGCAATAATTGACAACAGAGAAGCAGACTCGACGTCTCCAACTGACGGTCTATACATCATTCAGGCATCAAACCAAGTTTCATACTACTATACAGGAAGGCCTTCCTCATCTGGCGCTTCAGGAGCTCCAGTCACGGCCCCGTATACCCTCACTGGGACCTGTACCTCGAAGCTGTCGGCCGGTAACCTCTCCGCCGCAGCCAAGATGATACCGCGATCATCGCTCGATATTTCTTCCAGGAGGTCGTCCCAGAATATTTCTTCGCCGTCCTCATATACAAGCCTCGGGGTAAGGAACTCCACCCGTAATCGCCATTCAAGACTCACTCCACTGGTGATGAATTCCGGTGTGCTGTTAGGTGGTATTGTCGGAGAGAAGGATAAGCGTTGCGCAAACAAGGCGTTTTCGGAGAAGGACGCGTGCACTTTCTTTGTGACGCGGTAGATGGACGCATTCGAACGAAGAGCGATTGCGGGATCCACCTTCTCGGACGTCTCGAGCGAGACATGGACATAGTAACAAGGTATATCGACGTTGGTGAGATCTATCACAACCGGAATGGTCTCTCCAAGCTTGTATGCGGGGCGAGCCATGCTGATGACGGCAACTCGTTTGCCGCTGCGTGCAATCTCGAATCGGTTGGCGCTCTGATTGGCGCCAAACACGTTGCTGCGCAGGATGGAGAGGTCGATGGCTTCTTTCATGGTTTGCGGTTCTTCGGCGACCGAAGACCGCCCCGGGAAGGCTTCTGTAGGCGAAAGCAGTCCCATGCTAGAGTTCTGTCGAGGCCGCTCGAGCAAGTTGTCCACGTAGTCCATGAAATCCTTGTATGTCGACTCCTCGACTTTACGGTCCTGGTGGAATGCCTTAGGCGGGGTGCCCTTGCCTCCATTCCCGGAGCCGATGCTCGACGTCCGCGCTTGGTCTCGTAGGATGATGTAGGGAGACATCAGGTCGTGTCCCAAGATTTCGCCACGGCCTAGTCTATTTCAGCAAACTTATATGTGGCATAACTGCGGATCACCTACTGTTGACGCTGCTGAAGACACGGAAGGGTACGTCGACATGTCTTACCTGCTGATCCCTGGCAGAACCTGGTCTTTGGGTGCCGATAGTCAGGTGGTAGGTGACTTTGATAGATCGACCCTTGTAGGTAGGCGGTAGACCTTTTGGCAATGAGAAGCTATAGCTGTAGCTGCGACTTTCTCCAGGAGCCAGCTTGAGATCCACAAAGAGAATGGACTGCGGAGTGGTGATGAGAGGGACCGTTTTTGAGTTGGCAATCCCTCGCATTTCCCGGATACTGGAGGGCTCCGACGAACCCAAAAGGCCACCCAGCGACTCGCCAATGTTTCCCCACCCGAGCGCTCCGAAAAGCCCACTGTCTCGTGTTTTCCTGTCGACTCCGACCACGCCACCGCCCCCCTGGCCGCCGACTACTCCTTTCCTCTTGACCTCCTCGAAGGGGGCCTGGTTGACAAGAGAGCCGTCAAGGGTGAATGTCCCCATTACCTGCGCATATCCCATCATCAGCGTTTCCGGATGATTGGCCTGGGCTTGCGGCACCAACTGCGATCCTGTACGGGGGCGGAACGACTTTGAAAGAAGTCTGGCGCTATGGTCTCCTGCATACTCCGACGCAAGAGTCTCGCTCGAATAGTTGCTCATGGAACAAAACTCTCCACTACTCCGGGGAGTCCCATTCATGCTGGACCCGGATATGATACGGGCGACTGGGGACAGGATCTCGCGATTTGGGTTGACCATGAATTCATCGGGTGGTTGGGGAGAACTGCCAGAAATACGCGGTGATGAGGTATTGGGATTTGATAAGTTGAGTGGCCGCTCTGGTGAGGCTTCTTTCGACGGCGGAGCAGCGGGAAATTTGAAATTATGCGAGATCGAATTCGACGATTTCCTGGTTGGTCCCGGAAGGGCAGGCGTATTCGGCGCTGTGGTGACACCTGAAGGCCTTCTAGGTACCCTATGTGGAAGGACGAATTCGTGAGGGGGCTCTTGAATGGCTGGGGGTGATGAGCCTCCGCCAGCCAGAGGAGAGTGGTGGAACGCAGGACGGTGCCCTGTTGAGACAACTGCAGGGTGTTATTAGGGACAATCCGTATGGCCTTGTCCAACTCATACCTCCAAACTGGGTTGGCCGTCCAGGAACAACTTGCAAACTGGCTGACCTCCCATGACCGCGGGGTCGCCGTGTGGGGGCAGCGCGGTCGTGGCTCACTTCAGCGGCTGTTTCAGTGCCAATTGACATAATTGACAGCGATCTTTGATGCTTATGTCTGTTCGCAGGCGCTCCACTGCCGTTTGGGAAAGCTCCAGTGGGTGTAAGGGGTGAGCGGCTGTCCCCCGCATTGGAAGCTGGCGTCGACAAGGATAACGAGGGCTTGTGTCCGCGTAGATGAGGTGGCGGCAACTGAGAGGCGAAGGAAGAGTTCCTGGACATGGACGGGCGCGTCGACGACTGCACCGGCGGTAGCTTGCGGTGCCGTTCACCGGCGGGCACGATTCCACCATGTCGGGTGGGATTGGGGGCTGTGTCCTGGCCGTCTATGTCGGCCACATTCTTGAAGGTTATGGTACATTCGACATCTTCGCCGGCAAACACAGTAGACTCCTTCCATTGTACAAAGACGCGGATGTCTGGCATGATACGGTAGGGCTATCGGTTAAAGGCGGGAGTGTGCCGACAATGAAAGGCCGGCAGCTCATGAGCGAGGCGAAGGAGCTAGAACGACGTTTTCTGGCATGGCTGCCACCAAACGCGCATCTTATGCGACAAAAGAGAGAATCATGGGAAGCGTATGAAGCTTCAATGCGGAGAGATGCCGTCGCGAACCGCGGTGATGACGCCAAGCATAGGAGTCCGTATCGAGTCTAGCGCATCCGACGTTTTCCCGATCCGGACTCCGTCCAGATGTCACCCTCCTACAAAGTACCCTCACCTCGTCGACACGACTTTCAAGAGATGCCTTATCTCAGTTAGAAAAGATTCCTTGGGCTACAATGCAGCCAACTATCCAATCAGTTATCCGATCTAAAGTATCACATGTCTCTCCAAGCCCGACCGTGTATGAGCTCATAGGCACTTCTGGAGCTGTAGTCAAAAGTTCTCATGGCCCATGATCATGGCCCTGGTTTGCTTTCTACTTTCACGCTGTCAATCTGCTTGTTACTGATGAAGAGGGTGACAGAGCAATCATGATAAGCACGGACTTACCGTCACGAGCCGCCCTTATCAAGCTGGGGTGATGATCACGAACTTTCTATCCTTTCACGTGGAGTGTCTTGCAGGTGCATGGCCTTCGTTGCTGTTTGCTCATCTTGGCTATAAATCTTTCCCTTTTCCCTGGTCTTTTCAAACGCTTCCCTACCTGAGGCTTCCCCATCGCTCCCTTTCCCATGAACGTTTCCTTTCCCGGGGGCAGTGCAAGGCCTGGTGAGGCCAGGCCCTTCGTCCTGGGGCTTTTGACCAGCAATCGTCGCTGGGGAATGACCAAGATGCGGTCGATCAACGCTCAACGCCTTGAGTGAAAGCCGAAGCCCTATCCCTCGTCTATATAAACCTCATCTTCTCCTCTTCTACCCTCACTTCCTTTCTCAACTTTCCGAAACTCGTCGTCTCCAACCTCTCTTCCGGCTCTACCTCAAATTTTGTTATATATTCAACATGAATATCAGCAAAGGCACCTTCTTTTGTAAGTTCAATTTTTGCAATCGAAATGACCTCTAACCGATGGTTCAGTCATCCTCGCTGTCCTTCTCGGCTCAGCCATGGCCGAGCTGGTGAGCCAGAATCCCAATCTCGTGGGACCACCTTCGCACAAGTTGCACACCCTATCCGATGTTCATGCCCAAGTTGCGGAAAGTTTCGATGCGAACAATCTGGCCATCAAGGGGTAGGTATATTAACCGGGTGAAATGCACTTGCTAACATCGGCCAGCTACGTGCAGAACAACTGCGACCGCAGCATCTTCGTCCAGTACGCCTGGTGCTGTACCGAGGAGCGGCGACGCCGGGGAGAGACGTGCGCGGATGGCCTTCTCGAGCTCAAGCCTGGTACCGGGTACTGGACCTCCGGTGGGTGCCGCAACGACCACTGCTCCCAAACCATTCGCATCTACAGGGACCGCTCTGCCCGCGATGTGTACCAGGTCGAGTACATCATGGACCCCAACGGACGCGTCTGGTACAACTTGAGCGCCGTGGATGGCAATCCGTTCGGCGACAAGAAGCGGTACTTCGAGATCCGCGGTCGCAAAACCTGCGAATGGATGTACTGCGCGCCAGGCCAGGACTCGAAGCACTGCGACTGGCCATACAAAGAGGGCGATTGCGAGGCTGGCGACGTCATGTTCTACCTGTGTTAGAACAGTGGCTGTGGGACATATCTCCTGTCCAAAGTTTCCGGTTTCTGAACCGACTCTTGGATATGTACATGTCAAGAACTGTTCGGAGTGGGGTGGGGTTTGAAGAGATTGGGGAGTCTTTGTTTGTTGGAGCAACAATCATGAGGACTCCAATATTCCTAGCATTCTGTAGATGCGAATGGTATACTTTGCCCTAGAGCACCTCCTCTCTTTTCGTGCAAATGCATACGTATTGATCAAGTGGTATCAGGAATATGTGACGCTTCTTCATGTGCTTAGTCAACCAGTTTGAAGTCCAGCGTCCTCGTTGCAAGGACGTGGCAGAGCAGCACATTGACAACACCAAGCTTAGGAACCACTCACTAACAGCTTGGGATCAAAGTCTTGTCTGGCATAAACATCTAGCCTTCACCAATTTTCCAAAACACGAATTGGCCTCGTATTCCCCGCATTCCAGGCTCCAGCATGTGCCTATCCACACACTAACCCAACGGACTTCAATCCCCAGCATTTTTGCTTTTTGAATCTACGCCGCATCTTGAGGCCTTGAAAAACATTTCTTGCCCTACTTATCGCGCCTCACAACCCATTCTCAATTTCCCCCATCACCATTGCTTCCAATGCGACACCTCCGCTACAACATCGCCGCAACCCTCGACGGCTTCATCGCGTCCCCCTCTCACAACACCGACTGGATCCTCGAAGACCCCACCATCGGCTTCCACGCCCTCTACAACGAATTCTCAACCTTCATCCTCGGCCGCAAAACATACGAAACGTTTCTGACGTTCGGGGATCAGAACCCTCTGACGAAATATCACGCGTCTTCTATCATTGTTGTTAGCACCACTCACTCCTATCCCGGTGTAACGACCATCAAAGGCGATGTCGCTGAGTATGTGAGAAAGTTGAAAGAGCGCAGCGGAGAAGGTGATAAGGACGTCTGGGTTATGGGTGGTGGGAAATTGGTAGGGGAGTTGGTGGAGGAGGGACTTGTGGATGAGATTGAGGTTGCGGTTATGGCGGTGCTGATTGGAGAGGGGGTTAAGATGGTGGAGTTTCGGGGTGAGGGGGAGAGGAGTTTGGGGCTCAGGTTGGAGGGGGTGGAGAGGAAGGAGAGTGGGATTTTGTTGACGCGGTATAGGGTTTTGTATGAGGAGTATCATTATAACATTACGAAGGTGTAAGTAGAGTCGGATGGCATGAGGTATGAGAAGCTCTGTTTGTAGAGAAAGTAGCTGAGTTTCAGATGAAGGTCCGATTCTGTTCTGTCGCAGTGTTAGGGGTTGGGTCGCACCTTCCTCCCGCCATGCGCGCCTTCTCCACGCCCTCCATCAATGAGGGCTCTATTCCGCTCTCTCTCTGCTTCTCTCTCGTTCAAACATTAGTTCACCACGTCACCGACTCCAGGTCTACTGCAGGTAATGTATTCTGTCATCGTCAAGTTCATCATATTCATAACTGTTCGTACTTGCTGACGTTTGAGAGGCGCCCAAGCGCCTAATGCACAGCCTTCAGTGCGCCAAAAGTCCGCTTCCCTAGGCCTTTAAAGCGCAAAGCATTCCAGTATCCGGATGACATCCCACATACTCAAAAAACTGCTGTCCAGCATCCAAAACATACACCTCATGATACAGCTTCAAAGAGATATTGAAGTTCAACGACTTCACATACATCATAAACCCGCCAAAGATATCCACATGCGTCTGATGGCTCTTGCTCCAATACTCGAGGGCCGCCAAATCCTCGAAATAGCCCAAGCCAAACGTTCTTTCGCAGTCCGCTTCGTGCGTCTTGGTATCGACAACGTCCCATAGGTTCATGGCGTGACAGCCAATCGAGCGGCCCTCGTCGCGTAAGAAGCTCATTCCCTTCGTCAGCACCGGATGCATCGTCTCCACATACAGTTTGCGCTCCTCCGGAAGCGTGTTGGACCAGTCTTGGCCTGAGCGGATGACGCAGAGGTTCTTCTTGCCTGGTACGCGGACGCGAGCTGGTGTGCTATTCGGCATCTCGTTGGTATGGCCGTTGGTATGGCCATTGGTATGTCCATCTGTTCCACCACTGGCATGGTCGTTAGTTCCCTTGTTCGAGGCATTCTCGCCCTTGAGTTCGTCGTCCTGTGCCGCTGCGAGCCGGTCGCGCGCACTACCCCAATAACCATGCTCCTCCATAGCACCGGATACATGGTCTTGCATATTCGCCGCACCTTCTGGGGCCTCATTGTTCGAAAACACCGTCTCGAATCGATCCATCGTAGGGCTCAAGACCTCCTGATACCAGCCGTGTCCCTCGCCCTCTCTGTCAGCGCTCTGCCACCACGCCCCGAAACCCGACTCGGCCTCCCACCTCTTATGCGCGTCTACACTGGGCCAGTACGCGTACACGGCGATGTTGAATGCGCCTTTCTTGTCCGTGACGGAACATACTTCCCAGAAGGATGGACGGACGGCCTCCGGTGCTTCGCTTACGAACCGCTTCAGGGTCGCGATGCCTTCGCCGTTGTTCGCAGATGGTGACGAATACTGGGCTCCTAGGATCGCCAGAACGAGGTTGTTCATATTGGTGTTGAAGCGCGCGCAGTATCCAGGGAACGGCGGATTGTAACCCGCAGGCGTGCTGACGGGGCACTTTCGCTCCTTGCGGAGGTACTCTGGGATCGCGGATTCAAGCATTACGAGTTCCGTATTCTGGCGATAATTGGTTTACGGGAAAAAGAAGAAGGAGACGAAGACAAAGGCACGAGGCAGAAAAAGAATAGGCCTAAGGTCATGTTATCGCGGCCCCAAGACCGTTTGACACCGCAGAGTTCAGAGCGGGGTGTCAAACGACGCGGCGATCTAGACTATTCCACATCCTGGCAGTTACGCTTTATCTCTAGCCGAGTAGCGAATACGGAGAAGCAATTGAGCGAGTCGGATTCAGCGCAGCTGTCGTCTGCGAATTGTACTTTGCCATCTCGCAGAGACCACCTCCAGATGTCAGCCCATCAGCTTACGGCGTACCTACACACACACACACACACACACACATTTCGGCGCCTGGATAAATGACCGCTTCAACATTTTGAAACACAAGCCGGGAAAGTCGCAAAAGCGGAATGCGGACGGGCCGCAGCATGTGGGGAGCATGGTTGTATAAAGTTTCAGAGCGCGGAATTATCGTCCTGCCGCCTTCCGAAGCCCCCCCACGTTCCAAAGGTTCTTCCCGCTCCTCCGGCGGCCTCTGTGCGACACAGATACATCCAACTGTCAATTTTCTTTCTGTGCATGTTGACGGGCTGCAGCAAAATTGTCCGCGATGCTCATGTCGTGTACTTGCGGACAAAATCCAGTCTGGCCGCAGCAGAACTCGGACCCCGAATTAGATAGAAGGCCCAAGGCGGGGAAGCGATGCCGAACCTGCGCTATGACTAGCAAACCCCAATCCTGCCTTAGGCGCGATCCTGGCGTATCCGCGGACCATCGAAATGTTCAAGATGTCTTTTTGTCTCTGGACTTTGACGTGCCGAAGAGATGGCAATTGTTCAAGATCATGAACCTTCGCCGCAGCCACTCCCGGGACTCGATGCAGGAGCCGTACACCCAGCCCACAGCTCACCCATAGCCTCGGGAAATACCAACTTCGGATAATACTTCTCTTTGCGGACGATGTGGCATGCCCGGCGTACGAAGCGGTAGGAGCGCTGTGCCGCTATGCTCCGCACAAATCAGCGTCGTGATTGCGGCCAAGCGCTCGCGCTTTCCGCTTCACTGATCGACGAACCAAGTCACTTTCGGAACAAGGCCTGCTGTTGGTTCGGAGGCCCTGTTTTGGCAGTTCGCTTTTCAGCTTTGCTTCCAGAAACATGACCAGAATTGCAACCATCACCATCACCTCTCGAGGATCCTGCGCGTTTCGAAGCCCTTTGGTCGTCCCCGCTCCGCTCAACAGACGTTACAAGCTGTTAATGCTCTATGACACAAGAAGTGTGACGCCAACATGTCGAACCCGTTCCAGACGGAGGCGTGGACCGAGTATGGGCTCGGCATGATTATTCTACTCACACGCATCGGCGCTCGCTGCTGGCAAAAAGGCTTGGACTGGGATGGAGATGATTATTTCGCTGCCATTGCTGTCTTCTTCTTCACCGGTGAGCTCGTCATGTTGGAGCTGATTGGAGAATATGGTTCCATTACTGGCATGAGCGATGAAATAGCCCTAAAACTTACTGACGAGCAGAGGGATCGGATCGTTTTTGGAAGCAAGTGTCTTCTTGCTGGGTGGATTGTATGTGTTCACTTCAACAACGCCTCTGGGAGCACCTACTAATTCACTTAGCTTTACACGACTCTCATCTGGTGTCGTGAGTCGTTTCCGAGCCGTGCTTAAGCACTTCGGGCTAATGATGAACAGTGAAGGCGTGCATGCTGTTCTTTTACAAGAGACTGACGTATGTTAGCTATGTGCATTTCCTTTACCCTTCCCTGTCTTTGACTCCCTCAGGCTTCAATTCCACCAGAATACCATGGTAAAAGTCACCGGTGGAGTCTGCGTTGCCGCATACATTGCCACTATCACCGTCTTCCTGACCCACTGCCACCCGATAACCCGCCTCTGGCAAGTGTACCCGTATCCCGGCAACGACTGCGCCCAAAATATCTCTAAGTACCTAGCCCTGGTGGTCACGAACGTGACGTGAGTGATCCCTTCTTTCGTTGACAGAAGAGCCCCAACTCACAGCACAGTACCGATCTCATGATTCTGTACATACCCCTCCCTATTCTCTGGAATGTCCAGCTCCCTTGGAAGAAAAAGCTTTTATGCGCATTCTGGCTCTGCACAGGGGTCTTCATAGTGATAGCCACCCTCCTCCGCTGCATCCTCTGTCTCCAAGACGTCAATCAGATTAACGTTGGCACCATCTGGAGTATCCGCGAGACGGTACGCCTACTGCCTTCCTGAATAATGGAGCCGGCTAACAACCCCATCCAGTTTGTCGGCATCATCGCAGTCAACCTCCCCGTCCTAAAACCCTTCCTCACGCGCGCCACGCGCCGAATCACATCAATCAAAGACTCCAAAACCAAACCCCGGGAATCTGATGACCCCGTTGGTGATGTGCTGCGCTTCTCGAAGGTCCAGCGGCGCGGAAAGAAGAGGAGCGTGCACGCGCTTACGGAAAATGATGATTCGAGTCAGGAACATATTGTAGGCAACCGCACCCAGAGTTCTGCGACCGCGGAATCCACATCGGATCTAAGGAGTGTGCCACATGGTGAGTCACATGAGGAACCACGGGGAGAGTCCAGTACCGCCGCAGGAGCTGGATATACGGAGAGGAACGAGGGTGCAGACACGGTTAAGGAGGGGTATCGGGTTTTTCAGAGTAGGGACGGGAAGAAGAAGGTTTTGATGATGGACCGGCAGCGACCGCCGCCGACGTGAGTAGGGCTCGAGATCCGATATACATGCCAAACAGACTGGGCCGACGACCCATGCGCTAAAAGGCGATGCTCCCTAAATCGCATGCCAGTCTGGAAATACCTTCGACCTGGGTGAATCTATACTCTTACTTTGTCGACACATCCAGTATTCCCACTATATTATACGGCGACTGGCAAGAATGGGACCCACACCACAGCCGGCTGGAGACCACCAGGAAGCCAACAAAAAACCCGACGGAGCACGGGACCGGGCACGCTGGCCTCCCTCCTGCTGACCCGCCTTGCATACTCCCCTACACCCCCGCTGATATGGCGTGAAACAGAGGCCTTACGCATGTGACGCGCCTAGATGGAATCTGGGAAGAGAGCACGCCATTAGACCTGGCTCGGATGCGGCTGGGACTGCAGAAGTTGGTTCTGCCAATCGCCAATTTTAGGAATGAGCATCAAAGCAACGAAACGCAGGTCGATGCTACAACAATGTAGTCTAAGGGAAGATATCGTCCGTCTAAGACAGTTGTTGCGTAAGAAGGGGATAGAAGGCTTGCAACGATACTTCCAACCAGGGGTCTTCGAAAGGCTTTCCACCTGCCTTCGGACGGAAGATGAGGGGGAACAAATCGATGTTGAGGAAACAAGGATACCTTATGTTTTGCACCCACTAGTCGTTTCATCGAACGCCTGGGAACGATCTGTGGTACCTTTACAACTGGTGTCTGTGACTTTACATCAGTGCCATATGCCTTTGTGCCTCACTGAGTGTCCACACACAAGGGAAATAATATCCTCTTCGCGCGGAAACTCACTGAGCTGCTGATGGCAGTCCAATATTCTGATATTCCACCTTTCCTAACTGTTTGAATGTAGGAGCTACAACGGGTTGGAATATAGTTAGTCAGCACGCATGCGGGGTGGCTATCTCACAACCCCGCTGCTGCCCACTACAGAAGAACAACAATGACAACAAGCAAACATACCTGACGCGATTCAGCCGCTTGTTCTTGTTCAACACCAATCTGACCAATCGTACGATTACGAAAAAGCGATTGACCCTGTCAACCCAACACTAACTTTAACTGCATGCGGCTCTTCGCTTCCAAACTCCCAGTCCGAACCTGCTCATCCTGGATAAATCCACACCGGGCTTTTGAAACGCGAACCATTTGCCTCGTTGCCTACCCTTGAGTACACAAAACATGCACCCCATCCCAATATTTTCAGCACTCGTCAATCCTACGTGTCGGTCATCTTAGCGATGATGAAGCTACTTCTCCTTGCTTTCGCGCTCTCCATCACCTCTGCTCTTTCCGCAAACAGCCCGATCAGCCATGGCCCCTTCCCTGCAGACTTGAATGGCTCCAACTTTACTTATCCCTGGCCTCTGAAATTGTACAGGTTTAGATCGCAGGGTAAGGATGTGGAGATGGCTTTTATGGATGTGGCTCCTGCGAGGGTGACGAGCGATATGAGGCAGACCAATCATCACAAGGCTGGGGACCACCCCGAAATCAAAAGGCAGATTAACCACCACCGTGTCGGAAACGAGCCTGAGAAGAAGAGACAAATCAATCATCACAGTGCTGGAGACGACTCAGAAGTCAAGAGGCAGATCGACTATCACAGGGTCGCGGACGAAGCTTCGCACCAAAGAAACCCCCACAACCCCAAAATCGCCCTCCTCCTTCACGGCAAAAACTTCTGCGGCGCAACCTGGGCCTCAACAGCATCTTCACTCTCATCAGCCGCTTATCGCGTGATTATCCCGGACCAACTTGGTTTCTGCAAGTCCACGAAACCAGGTTCCACCTACCAATTCAGTTTACATCAACTCGCGCTCAACACACACAACCTCCTCTCCGCATTAAACATTTCCACACCCGTAACGGTAATTGGGCACTCGCTAGGCGGCATGCTGGCAGCGCGCTACGCGCTTATGTACCCTAATTCCGTCTCGAAACTGGTCATGGTGAACCCCATCGGACTGGAAGATTGGAAAGCTCTCGGAGTACCCTATCAATCCATCGACCTTACGTTCGAGCAAGAAAGAAACAGCACATACACCTCCATCCGCGCCTACGAACAATCAACCTACTACCTCGGCGACTGGACACCCGCATACGACGTCTGGGTCCGCATGCTCGCCGACATATACCACGGCAGTCAAGCCGTCGCGTTCGCCGAATCCCAAGCGAGGGTTGTCGATATGGTGTATACGCAGCCTGTGGTTTACGAGTTTTCGCAGTTGAAGCCGAAGACGTTGATGGTCGTGGGGGAGAAGGATACGACGGTGATTGGGAAGCAGTGGAGTCCGCCTGAGGTGCAAAAGCGCTTGGGGAATTATCAGGTCTTGGGGAAGAGGGCGGTAGACGTGATTCCGACTGCGGAGTATCTGGGGTACGAGGAGGAGGGCCACGCGCCTCAGATTTCGGCCCCGGAGAGGATTCATGGGGATTTGATGAGGTGGTTGGAGGGTTGATAGGGGAAGGTTTGAAGGTGCGGGTGGTGATGGCAAGGTTGGAACAGGAAAGTGAGGTAGTGTGGGGCCTAGCTCTGTGTGGCATAAAGGGCGGTATGTTTGTAATTCAACGCCAATTAAGCTGGGCAATAAATCAAGAAGAAGAATGGTCTGGTGTATCGGGCATGTGATTGAATACGTCCAGGGTGAGAAGGTGTGGAATTGGAATCCGATGTGGAGATTCGTAGAGAAGAAAAGAGCCATATAAACACAGTCTCTACGGTTGTGTTTGAGGACCGTGGAACAATCATAATATCTTTGCACAAAGAACTTGCGTCATCAGCTGGGGCAAAGAACATGTATGACGTAGAATATCATGATTTGAGAGAACAAAGTGAAGGGGTAAGAAAGTACAAATTGTATGACTCTGCCAACACAACATTGGGAAAAGCTTCCCAACCTACAAATACAAAGTTTTGAGATCCCTCCAAATTACACAGAGTAAAAGTGTAGTCTTCTCCTTGTCCGTTTCGCGTTCTTTCATCGTTCTTCCTTACGGCCTCTCCGAACATGATTCCCGACACATGGCACAGCCCTAGGAACAACCATATTCCATTACCGACGGGTCTGAGAGCGGCAGGCCACCTGAGACCGTACAGTATGGCGATAATGTCGCGATGTGAACGGTCCATGAAACTTGGACCAATACCTATACATGCTTCTCCGTCGAAGCCGACATGTGTGGTAAAGAAGGTTCTGTTTTTGCATGCATTTCTCATTTCCTGGCGGTAATGGCTCGCGAGAACGGCATCAGGGTGCTCGTCGCTTGACAGCTCAGCCACATCCGGCGGAATTCTAAATGCCCCGGCAAGTGGACGTTCTCGTTGTAGTTCGTTCGAAACCCGGAGAAGCACACGGAGAGCCAAATAAGAGTTGACAAGGTCAGGAATGACAGGTCTGTGGCGGAAGTCCACACCCGCGACTAGAGTCGAAGCTAAGTCGAGGGCAGAGAATGCGGTCACTTTGGCACCCTGAGGCCTGGAGGTTTGGACAATCTCTAATGTGCCCGCCACGGATACCATATATTCCACATTCTTAAGCATTGCAGAAGTCGATACAAGACTGTCACTCCGACTCCAATTGTCACGCCACTTTGCAGTGTTAGTCATCCATACCATGGCAACTTTGAAACCGTGAACCTCCATTTCACGGGGTACTCCTTCTGGGTTCAAAATCGGCGCCGAAGATAATCTCCCCGCACTCGCATGGTAATGCGACGCCAGGGACACAGGGTCATTATCATCGTTACTAACATGCCAGATTGGATACCACGAGGGGAAGCCGTTACCTACTGCAGTCGCCCCGATATGCGCGCCATTACCATGCCGTACATGTGCCAACAAATCAAGGTTCCAGCTTTTCCGAAAAGAAAACCAATGTGCCTCTCCAAAAGCGTCTACAATGTTTTTCTTGTAGTCAGGGTAGATGTTCAACTCTGTTGCTCCGTCTTGGGGCGTGTAAAGAGCAAGTATGCCGTACAATTTGTCGAGGGGTTCGGTGACGAGCCGATTCCGCGACAAAGAGAGCAAGAGCAGAATATCCGGAGTCAAACTCCTGGTGGCGTAGTACCCGTACGTAAGGTCAATGAGGTCGTTCAACTCTGCCGCAGCCGAGCACCTCCGGTTTAAACCCCCGCTGAAGAAAACATAACGGTACCTGATCCAGTGGGCGGCTCTTGTCACATCAACAAGATCGAATTCAAGAGACCCGCAATAGCATATGTTCGACTTTGCTAGGGCTGCTTCTTGTAGTACCCATGTACGTCTGTATGAGTATGTAGTGTCAGCTGACCTAGTGTCACATACCCCAGTGTGGAGAGGGCACATACCGAAACCAAGGTAACTGGTAAAGCTTTACCAACGATTTTACATTGTAGTCCGCTTGGATTCCGGTATTTGAGAACTGCGGCAAGTGCCATTCATCGTAAGACTCCGGCAAGCGCCAATCAAAATTAGGATTGCTGAATGATTCTTCCAGAGGTCGCTGGCCATGGCTTCCTCCGATATATTTTTGATGCTTGTTAAAGCTTCCGATACATCATCTTCTCCAAGATAGACGAGGTCCTTGCTACCATTTCGATACACATTTGCCATAATGGAGACTTGATGCCCGCGCTCTTCGGTGTTGCTTTGATCTATGCACACTGCATCGATCTAAACAGTACGTGCCTTGAAACGCAGGCGCACGCTTCGGAGTGCTGCTTCTGAGCTCGCAGGTACCGATACGGCGATATCGTTGATTGTGATAACCCTTCGTCTGTTCCTATTGCCCCAGCAGTACGAGATGGTTTCGTATGCGCGATGGCGTTCTGTACCCAAGTCTTCATGGGATATTGTACATATTAATGCGTCCTTGCGCTCGCCAGGCAGAATCGTGAGTAAGCGGATTTGTTTAGTACCGGCTGCCAGAGGCAAATAGGGAAAATTCGCCACAGAACGATGGCGAAAGAATTTGACTAGCGATGTGATGCGACGACCGAACCCTTCTGGTTTGCTTCTACCAGAGTCCATGCTGGTTGAGACCAAGATCGAGACCTCGGAAGCGGAGCGCAGAGACACGGCGAGGAATGCAATGAGTGTTGATGTAGGTCCAGCGAGGAAGGTGTGGTGAGCGAAGAGAGATGGGAATGGAGCGGGGGGGATGCTACCTCAGCGGGAAACTTACTCACTTCTGCAGGGTGCACAGCCTAGCTGGCCATGCATATGCCTGCTGCGGCGCTCTGGGCATCGGTGTCGATACTCACTGGGTAAGCTACCCCGCATGAGGCTGAATATAAGCTGAAGAACACCTCCACGTCAGCAATTCTGCGGAATCAGTGCAAACAGAGCAATAAATTAATGCAGCTTCTAGTATCTTCCCAGTATAAAGACACTATTTAACTGCTACGCAACCGACCTCGGGAGAAATTTCTCTCAATTGGCGGTAGACAGCTTGAACCCCCCGAGAACACGGTGCTGCCAGAACTCGTCTGGATCATATCGCTTCGCGGCCTTTTTCATCGAAAGTAAGTTCTCCGGACCATAGCTCTTCAGCGGATTCTGATTAGCATCCGCATAATTCAGGTATCTCCATTCTGGCGGCGAGCCATGCTCTGCACACTCCTCGTTCAACTTGGCCATCAGTGCGGCGATTTCAGCTCTCGCTCGAGCTTGTACCGCATCCTGTTTGTTGCCCGGTTTCACAGTGATGCTTGCGTGATAGAGGATCGCATTGGACTGGAGGCGATCGACACCGAGGCGGTTGATATTCTGACCAAAATCTCCCCAGTACTTCGGTATCCCTTGGAGGAACAGACCCGCAACGAAGTTCTCAGGCCCTACTGCCGCAGCAAGTGAGGAGACAAGATCTTCGAACAGATCTTTACTGAAGTGAAGCATTGACAGGTCGTTGTTGATGAGGGTGCTCATGTACACGTAGACTTTGTCTGGAGGAACGAATTGTGAAGAGGTACTAATTGCATCTGCGAGGGAAGCTCGTTTCCAGGGCCTACTAATCGCAGGAATGCTGTTGAATTGGGCAAACCCAGGACTGTCGATATCCCCTTTGGTATTATACTGCGTTGCCACCACGGTTGGACTGTCACTAACTGAAGGATTGTATCGAAGTCCCATGTATATGGCGTCGTCCTGGTTTTCCTCTTGATCATCGATAAAGTCCACGAGCGCACTTAGGGTCTTGTTGACTTCGGACGATGCCATGGCTGTGTTTGAGAAAGCAACATCGACGGCGGGAAATGTGCGCACGTCGAAGCGGGTGACAATTCCGAAGTTCAAAGCGCCCCCTTTGAGTGCTCTCCAGAGCTCGGCATGTTCCTCGGCGTTCGCGTTGACCACCGTCCCATTCGAAAGCACGACTTCGTAGTTCACGACTTGATCGCACGCAAAGCCCTCTCTTGGCGTGTAGTAGGATATACCTCCGCCAACAAGGTAACCCCCGACACCTACTCCAGCAACACGACCACCCAATACCGTCACGTTGCCGGTTTGAAGCAGGTTGTGGTACACATTGCCCCAGGAGGCGCCTGGTTGTATGCTGGCCAGTTCAGTATCATGATGGTACGTTGAAGCGTTCATCATTCCGAGGTCAATGGTCACTCCCTCGACGAGGTTACTGCTTGATGCGTAGGAGTGGCCTCCGCTTCTCACGGCGATGTGCCAGTCTCCCGACTCGATATCAGCTTCCGCCAAGGTCTTGATCACGAGTGAGACCTCGTCAGTGGTGTAGGGCTGAACAAAGCACCATGGCCGGCGAAGGGGCGCCTTAGCATAGCTTTGAACCCGTGGTTCATAAGCATCCGAGTTAGCCAGAAGGACCCGGTGGCCAAGACCAGCGGCTATCAGGGCATCGCACTGTGCGCTGAATTAGAGCTGTGGATGAAAAAATCTGAGCAAGCTGGGAGGAATGACTTACAGGCGCGAACCCGGTTGTTCCTGCCGTCACAGCAAGACGAGGCAGCAAAGCCAGGAGGGTCCAATCAAGCATGTTGCAGTGATCAAGAATGAGATCAGGTTTTTAGGCTCTCAGGAGTGAAGATCCTTGAGCAACTCTTTGGGTCGCTAAGCTGACTACGGGGAATGAGCCCGTACTTATCTTCAGAGTCCAGCGGAGTTGGCAATTTTCGGCTCCCCGTCGAAAGCGATGTGAAAGCGCATCCTTCAGCTTCAACCTCGCTTAGTTCCCCTTCCGACAGGCGATGAGATTTCTATACGAGAAGATGAGTGTTCGGACTATCCGGTGGACTTTTACAAGACTGATGATTGGTAAGAAAAGTATGCGATGTTCCGTCGGAGGCTGCACAACAGACAGCCCAGTGACACCGCACTAAAGCCACGTGGGACCCACAGGGCTGAGAGGCGGCGTGGCGTCAGTTGGGGATAGGATGAGGGAGTATCTTGTCCAGTCAGATCCGACGTGGTGGCCTCCTCGTTATTGTTAAGACTCTACTCTTCGTCTGATGTTTGAAACAGCAAGCCGTGACCAAGGAGCACCTACAGCCGATGACATCGCATTGCATTGAACCTCCGACGCTACTGGCGGGTCGTCTTGAGAACAAAAGAATGTTCTCGTCGGCTTTTCAGCTACAGTGTAGACATCGAAGCATCAAATCCCATTCTGTGGCATCAGAGGGTCATTTCGACGATGTGACATACGCGAATCAATCCGACACTGTAGCGTTCGAAGCAGTGGGTCATTCCCACCTCGTGGCATTGAAGGAACAATTCTATGCATCGGAACGTCTGATCACGTTGAGAAAATGCGTTGAAGTCAATCCGATGTTGTCGGGGTAGCATCGAAGCGTCCGTCGGCCCGTGGGATCCAGTTTCTCTTCGCGCCCTTGCTTCAGGGGATCGATCACCTCTATCAGGAATAGGATACGCAGGGAGGGATTGACCGTTCGAAACGGATGTAGCATTGCTCGAGACCTGCGGCGTCCGCGGGTGGTGTATCCACTGGTGGCTGCATTGCTCTCCTCGTCCACACTCTCCAAGGCAATCATTTTGAGAGCGTAGTGTTGAGCTTCCTTGCTATCCTAGGCATTGACGAGGACCCATGTGGCATCTTCATGGCCCGCTGACCTACTCGCCTAATCATTCAAAATTCATCAAGATGGCACAGACGCTTGTCGTACAGCGATCGGTAGTCGCTACAGAAGAGGGCGAAGTTGAACACCCGTCAGACAAGCTGGACAAGATGACGGAACGGTTCATAGTGCGGGAATTTCGAACGGTCTTTGCTGGGCCGGCCGCTTGCGAGCGTACGCCAAAAAGGTAGTAGGCAACACAACGTCACTTGGCTATACCACCTGGTCAGAAGATAGAAAGTCGGTTACATACAAGGATACAGGCTTCAGCATGAATGCGCTAAGTAAGTTTATTTCCATTCAAGTCACCAAGGCCCAGCAGGCGATAGAGGGCTTGCTTCTCCTCCATCAAAAAAGCAGCTCGCGATGATGTAGTGCCACAACTTCTTCTCTACCGTCTCCATGATAGCCACAGCAATGAGAAAAAGGGCTGAAACTTCCTTCAAGACCAGCGTAATGCGGACCAGCTCCAGTAAGGCGGCAACAGATGGCTGTTTGACAGAGTACTTGCGAAAGACAGGCTTAGAGCCGAGATGGTTGCTATAAGCCCGAAATCACAGCTTCGATGGAAGAAGGGGGTGGTGGAAGCGTACTATGAAAAGTTGATGAGTTTCTTGAGCGGCTGCTCCTCCTCATCCATATGACGGGTGGTCAGCCACCACGTGGTACGGAGCTTATAGGACTGCAGCACAACAATACTGCCCAGGGGCAGCATCGAGGTATCTTCGTTGAAGAAGGATTGATCAGCACAGTTACCTCATACCACAAGGGCTACAACATCACTGGATCCAAGAATATTATTCACCGATACTTGCAATCTAATTACAGAAACGATAAGATGCCAAAGCGTGGGCACCGAAGTCATCGATTTTCAAAAACTGGTCTACAGATTTTTTGATATTGTGTGGGATGCAGCGCCGCCTTGGAGTGCTGGGTGGGATGACATCTCGACTCATCCTCTTTCCCCCAAACTAGGATGAGCTTAAAAAGAAGATCTTACCTTCACATACCTCGTGAGGCTCGGGCCATCTTTATTCGAAAATTCAACATCGCTACAACCAGAAGAAAAAATCAGACAACAGCTCGAACTACACCATTGGAGTAGAAGCTTGATTCCTCTATAGAAGACTGGCGATCTCCCAGATATAGGAGTCCGACGGGGTGACTATTTCCACACATAGCAGTAGACAAACGAACCAACAGTAACAGGTGTGGATCAGGTGGTTGGGAAGGCAGCTTCAGGTAGCTTCAGATAGCTTCAGTGTTGACTTCCAACATACACAACGATGAACAGCAACTTCCACGGCAACTGCTTGACAAGAAAACAATATGGTAGCGATGACAACTCATCAGGACGTGGTATCTAGGGTAGTATGACGTTGATCTTTTTGGCTCGCTTGAGAAGCGCCAACCGTAGTCTGCGTATCGTCGAAGGCGCTAACGCGCGGGGCGGATTCTGATGCTGGGGCAGCGCAGGCCGCCTGTAGAGATGCGGGCGTCTCCTTGGGTTGAGAAGGACCGGTTGTACCATTCTCGTGGACCGAGTCGTCATTGTTCACATCGGGGAGCGGTTCGGCGAGGCTGTTACGGGTACACCACCTCAGCACAAGCGAGCATATCAGCGATGGAAAAATGGATCAAGGGCGGAAGGGCAAAGCCATGTAGCTGTGGGGAGCGGCTTCAATGATACGCAAGCCACGGTTGGCACTTCTGGTATCGTGTCTCAAGATGAAGACGTCCGGTAGGCAAGCGTTGAATCCGGTATGTTGTAGGCTTCTACACACTTTCCTCAGCATGTTGGGCAATAGTCACGCGAATCCGATCGTCACGCGCACAGAGACAGCGCAGTAGGCAGGGGCTTGACGTGAAGTTGGAGTGTCCGCACGAGGGCTGCGGGAAGAGCTACTCGTGCGCAGAGCACCTGTACTGCCGCCAGCTCAACCGCAAGTGTTTTTCAAACTGCTGCCGTGCGCGCCCCCGGCTGACATAGCGCAGATAACAACGAGCAGCAGGAGCGTACCTACAGGCCGTCCTTGACGGTTCCGGGCCCGCCAGGCCAGATGTTGCCGTCGAGTGTGCACTTGTCCGCGTACTCGGATGCCCGCTCTAGCATGAGCACGAGGAGGAGCAGCAACAACAACTACGGCTTTTGCGGGAGTGCCCACGTCCGGTACGAGGCGGAGCCCCATGTGCGCCGTCGCCACGCTTCGGTACGCCCTACAGTCTCAGCTTCAATAGCGCCCGCGGCCCGCTTCACAGCTCCCCACACGCAAGCGGCGGCGGCCCAATTCAGCGCCCTGAGCTGCGCGCCCACACAGCGAACCTCTCGACGACCTAACAACGGTTGATTATGCCTTTGTAACCCTAACCCTAACTCTCTGGGTCATGACCTTCTCCCCCAGAGGTATGTTTGATCCAAGGAAAGCCCGCGCTAAGCGTCCGGAAGCTGGTGACTGAGCGGCTTCGGGGTTGGCGACGATGATATTATAGAGCCGCTTCGTGAGGTCCTCGCACACTGCATTACCTCTCCCTATCACTTCGCCGTTATTGCCACGAGGGAAACTTCCATCACCAAGGGCGCTCGCATCGCGGAACTCGTGGAGCTTCGTCTTCCGCGTCCTGGATCGGAAGGATCTCGCAAGGCGCTCAAGGGGGACATCTGGGGCAAAGTGGGTTGGAGAAACATGCTGGAGGTTAAGGTTGTGGCGGTGGCGGTAGTCCGTTGGGTTGTGGGTGCATGAGTGAAGCGCTGGTTCGCGGTGCCAGCGTTGCTGGAGCGTGTTATGAGAGCAACAATGACCAGTTGCTGGAGCTCTTCAGCAATCTCTCTCCCGGTCTGACAGCTACATGACTTGATGCAATCATCAATGGCCTTGGCAATCTGGCTGGTGATCTTTGTCCGCAAGGAAATTGCATCTAGAATTCTTTTGTTGTGTTTGGCGACTGCGTCCAGCACACTTGAGAAAGTTGGGGCACCAACACCGGTAGTAAGGCTGCAATTGGAGGGACTCGTGGGGGGTCTCGATGCTGCCTCTTCGAGGTGCCTAGGTTCGCCCTGGGTCGGCGAGTCGGGGTTTAGCTAGATCCCGAGGTTGAGCCGCATTGCGGCCCTGCAGTTTGCAGTGGCATTGCAGCCATTGCTTTCAAGGGCCTCGCGCTGAATTTTTGTGATATTTCATCTCGATGATACTGGAACATACAATATCTGACAGGAAGACGTTGTTGATGCCTGGAGGCGTGTTGAGTCGCACCGAGCGAGAGTCAATTATCTCCGTGACTGTGTATTTTGCATTCTTCCAGTCGGGCTTTCAGCTGGGGCGATGGTTGGTCAGTTGCCTTCGATAAGAGAGCCAGACCTTGTCATTGACCCTGAGGGTTGGCTGTTCACGCCGGTGCCTGTTGGCTTGTCGTTCTTGTTCCTGCTGCGCTTCAGCCATGTTGGCTTGAGCAAAGTCGGCCATCGTACCCATGATGGCAGGCCCTGTTTGCTTGGGTTGTCGGTATGGAACTTCAGGATAGCAGTGTCTTGTCCTTTCAGATCGGTAGCTGGTTGCCAGGTTGGGCGGTGATGTTCCCATTTGACTAGATACTGTAGGTTGCCATAGTCATTGTGGCTGTCGAGAATGGTTTCAAATGTCCATTGCTCTACCGTTTCTTGGGTATCGTCATCGCGTTCCAGGACTCGTCCACGAAGGCGGCGGGATCCAGCTTCATTGATGAGTTTTTGACCAGGGAGGCCGTCGGTAGATTGCTTTGGTAAGAGTAAGCTGTTGTGGAATACTGGAAATATCTTCATCTCCGTAGGCAGTTGGAGAAGACAGGCTCTGGGGTAACTTTCTGTACTGGGAAAGGCCCAACCATTTTGTCGTCGCCCTTCTTCATAGGCCAATTCGTTTTCATGTGACGGGTATTGACATAAACTTCGTCTCCTTTTTGTATCGTGGGGCATCCTCCCGGTGGGCATTTGCGTTCTGTTCATACCGGTCTGCGGACTGTTTTGCGAGTGCACGAAGCTGGGTTAGAATCTTGTCGAAGCGGTCGGCAATCGAGTTGGCTTTGAAAAATCTCTCTTCTGTGTTTCGGAAAGATTTGGAGGGCAAGGGCCACTGGGTTCACTGCCCAGCTTTGGGTTAAAGCCGTAGTTTGCAAAGAATGGGGATACGCCAGTCGTTTTCGAAATCACATTGTTAGTGGCAAATTCGGCGAGTGGGAGCCACTTGACCCAGTCGTCCTGGCTGGAGTTCATAAATGCACGCAGGTATTGCTCAACCGATGCGTTGACTCTTTTGGTTTGACCGTCAGTTTCAGGGTGGAAAGACGAGGAGTGACGGAGTGTAACGCCTAATCGGTCGGACATATGGCGCCAAAACTGCGAGACAAACTGTGTGCCTCTGTCGGAAATGACGTGTGGGGTAAGCCGTGCAGGCAGTAAATGCGGCTGATAAATGCTTCGGGCGTTAGCTCATTCAGCGTTATGACGTTCTGTGGAGTAAGCGCCTCAGCTGTATTGCTCTGGGTTGTTGTGTGGATGACAAAATACAGCTTGGAATGTGGCAAAAAGGCGGCCAAGTCTACAGCATTGTGTTGTAGACAAGCCGCTAGGCCGTAGAGTGGTGTCCTCCACGTTGTCGTAGATCATTAAACACTATTGCGAACTCATTGCTTCCAGACAGAGTTTCACAACCTGCTTCATGTCTGCCTAGTCATTGGCACAGCCAGGAACAAGCTTTTGTAGAATGCTTGCACAAGACCGGTAGAGGCTGTTCTCTGTCGCTCGTGTCAATCCAGAAAACTGAGCAGCTTTTGTTGTTTTGCTTCGTTCTGTAGGCAACTTCGAGTGCAAAGTGCGATTTGCCTGTGCCGCCGGGGCCAACAATTGCTAGCGTTGGAGTGGTTTGCTCATTCCTGAAGAGCTTTGGCTCTAGCTCTTTGACCTGTGCTTCGCGGCCCACACAAGAGTGATTTCGTGAAAACGGAAAAATGGACGGTGCGCTGCCTGCTCCACCAACCTCAGACTCCAGCCTTCTCCAAGCGCTCTCCGTTCCCTCTCCATACGTCGTAGGCATAGAGACACCAAGAATGCCAAGCAAGCAGTATACAATGTCTTCGTCTTCGGTCGTTCTGCGATTTTAACCCCATTTCTTTCGCTCAGATGTGCCGAAATGGCCTAAAGAATGGTTGCGCAGCGAGGCGAGCGGGATGTCGGTGATGCCGTGTAGTAGTCGCTCAAGTGTCGCTTTGTCGTCTAAGCGCTGTCCTTCATACGAGGAGAACTCGACTGACACCGGGGGCGATCAGCTCTTGGAGCGTCTATCTGCGAGTGAAGCATTCGCTCTTCGGTCAAGTTCAATTGAAAGTACGACTACAAGAGGGCCCTCTGCAAATGACGGTCGATTTCCTCCATCTTGGTTGTATTCGAAAGCAGTAAATGCAAGCACTCGCGCCATGTTAGGATCATGGCTTGGGTATTCCTACTTCCTCCCGCCTCTGAGCTGGTTGACACAGTATTTTCTCGGCTGAACGACAATACCATTGCTCCGTCTTGTTCTTTTTGAGTGCGACGGTTTCTAGAATCGTTTCGCCCAGATTCAGGCTGGCAGTCTGGTCCTCCAGAAGCGTATCACCCATTTTGGGGGATGAAAACTTCCCATGCTCGCATGCCAGCTTCGAACTCCGGTATCTCGGCTATACAGCAGCGGATCTTCTCCATCTTGCTCTTATTTCGCTTTGCGGCATGCCGGCTTCGAATCCTGGCTTTCATATCTCCTTCAAATGCCCGCGGAATTTCTCCACTCTAGGCTCATTTGAAAGCCTCGATTCCGAGGAATCCCGCCATGATACTCCCGGGGTGTAAAAATGATTGCCTCTCCCGCCCCATTTGTCCCAAAGCTTCGTACATAGTCTTAGGCGGAGAAGGCCATTGCAAAGGCTACAGCTCGAGTAGCGGAGCGTGGGATTGAAAGAACGGGAGCGAGGAAGCGCGTTCGAAAGAACGGGAGCAAAGTTCGAGGCGCTGTGTTGGGGCGGGAAACCACGGGTTTGCGGGTTCGTGATGTGTGTAGACGCTCTGCCCCGTCGGGCCGTCGTGTCGTCAACTCGTTGCTTGCCGTTCGCGAAAGTCGTTCGACCTCTCGAGCGTCGGCGCTGTTGATGTTAATGAGAATGCGTTCGTCGAGCATTTTCGTCGGGTTGCGTTCGTCGGGTTGCGTTCGTCGGGTTGCGTTCGTCGGGTTGCGTTCGTCAGGTCGCGTTCGTTGGGGGCTGAGCAAGCCGTCGCCGCTGGCTGGCGAGGAAGCTCGCAGAGCTCGAGTCCTATTTGTTTTAGGTTACCCTGCGTGATTTCGTTTTTCGAGCGCTGGAGCATGTGTCGGGCAGGGTGAGCACCCACCACAATCG
The DNA here is from genome assembly GCA_010093795.1 of Sporormia fimetaria CBS 119925. NCBI lineage: Eukaryota > Fungi > Ascomycota > Dothideomycetes > Pleosporales > Sporormiaceae > Sporormia > Sporormia fimetaria. Next base: position 2,409 of record MU006580.1, on the reverse strand, counting down.
TGACTTTCGAGCTCCCGGTCGTGCTGTCGACGCGTTGACGCTGCCGCACGGTCCATACCCGCCCCACTTCCCCGCCAGTTCGTGGGAGCATCTGCAGCTAACAGACAGCAGCACAACCACCCAGCTGTAAAGGTCCAGTAGATATGATAACATTACCCGGTATGAATCTCCGGTTGTTTCTCGGGGAGGTGCAACAGAGCTCAATGAGCAACGGTGCAGTGCTATGTAACGAGTATCGCGTCATGTCGAACAGGAGAGAGTGGACCTCTCTATAGGATGTCAAAGGTGAGAACAATTGATTGTCAAATAAACAAACAAGTAGGTAACCAAGTTGGATAACAGGATGAACATCGAGACGGATGCGCTTGCATCTTGGCTTGCTTCAACTGCGCACCAACTTGGCTATGTAGCAGAATCACAGACCCACAGCTCCAAAAAGAAGGGAAAATCCGCACCAAAGGAACCAGCCGCCGCTCAGAACCAAGACCTTCGGAACTACACCATCGCTATCAGCGACTTTACTGTCCTTGCGCATCAAAGGATGAACCTAAGAACCCAAAGTTCGCATAGACCGGGGCGGGCGGGGCGGGCGTCGAGTTAGAGCTTCAGCTGAAAGAGCCTTCGTGAGCAGGCTGCTGACGCTGAGCCACTGTCCTGCAGCTTCTCCTTCAGGTCTAGAAGGCGGTGACTGGCTGTCGTCAGCCCAATCAACATTTTGCATAAGCGCCGTAGATCGCTGACGGACCCTAGGTACGCTTAAGCCCCACTCACACTACTACCACGCTGTCGATGCCCCCTTCAATTCGGCCGCAAAGCAGCACAGTACGAGCCGACCTGCCTCGCTGGCACGCGCGTCGACCCCCTCCACGAGATACGCAGTACATGGCTGGGCGGAGGGACAGGACCGCGATGCATCTTCTGGCTGCGTGGCCTGGCGGGCACGGGCTCTTTTCGCGTGGTGGCGGCGACCACGCCAGGGACGCACACTGGTTCGTGACGAGTACGCTATCGTTGCAATAAGAGCCTTCAAAGCTGACATAACAGTAGCGCGTGATTTGTTCTTCAATGTTCGCACCACCGTCAAACGAAGCCCAGGCAGCAGCAAAAGAAAAGTATGTTGACTTTCAAGGTTATCCGAAGAATGCTGACTGATAGAAAACAAGGCGAGGCTGAGGGTTTTTTTGTCGAGGGCTGAGCTGTTCTACTTATAGCATGATAGACTGTTAACATTCAAATTGTTCACCACAATCGAGGGTCTACGGCGATGTTTGCACAGATAGTTTGCATGTATGACAATCATTGAATGGAGATTGTTCGCTCTGGTCTTTATATACGTGTTCGCCAATCGGAACTCTACTTGATTTGCCCATAGTTGTTGGTCTGTTGCTCGATTCTCATATCGCCTTGAGAGAGATTTGTGATCGTGCCATCGTTATTGACAATGTAGGTTTTGTTACCCTATGCTCGCATTACCATGACTTTGCTCACTGAATCATAAAACGGGAGTGTTCTTACCCTGCTTGTTTCAGTGATATGAGTCGCGTCCATGGCCTGCTTTATCTTCGCCCTCACTTGCTTGTATCCGTCGTCTTCTGCATCGTCGAACTTGCAGATGTCAAGATGGTTTGCCCGCATAGGCAAGATTTCCCCGACCCCAGGATAGGACGCATCTTCTTCCTTGACGATCCACTTCATGTTCTCATTAGTATTCGGTGCTAGAACTATGCTTCTAACGTACCACATTGTACGTCATCTTCTTCTCAAAAAAGAAGACCACGACGACCTTGTCTGAAGTCTGATTCCGCTTACGAATCACCTCTGGGAAACCCAATCGAAGATCCTTGAGCTCTGCTGAATCCAACTTGAGATTCTTCAAAGTTTTCTGGTCCGTTTTCTGCACGAGATTATAGATACGCCGCACGATTTCACCCCACCCGGCAATCTTGGAGCCAAAGAAGGGTGTACCCAGGAATATCATTCCTTTGATACGCTGCGCTATCGAGTGGATGCAGTCTCCTTCCAAAGCCTCATTACCACTATAGATTACTTGTGCGAGGACGAGGCCGCCGAGGCTATGGCCGATTACGATGATGGGGCGATCAGCCTAGGAGAACAGTTAGCGTGACAACACCTTGGCCGCAAGATAGCCCGAAGTTCGAGTAGAACATCTTACCGTGCTTGTCTGTTTACGTGTATCATCGAAGAGGCTACATAGCTGCCGTGCATCGTCTGAAAGACTGCCTTGAGTGACCTCTGCAGTGTTGGAATGTACAACCCCAGAGTCGTAGCCAAAGGTTAAGATTCGGCTTTTTGGAATATCCTTGGACAGCAATTCTTTTGGCCAGACCACTCCGTCTTTGGTCCATGTTGATTCCCTTCCTCCGCGAAGACCGTGCACAAAGAGGATAC